>JAOEGS010016574.1:35414-45858 GCA_025447755.1 Corythornis vintsioides | reverse complement strand
GGGCAGGAGAGAGGGGGCAGGAGAGAGGGGGCAGGAGAGAGGGGGCAGGAGAGAGGGGGCAGGAGAGAGGGGGCAGGGAAAAGCAAGCCACATCCTTTGCAGAGAAAGCTGACTGTAAAACCAGTGTGTAACGGAGCACGGCCCCTGGCCTATGCTTGCCAAAACCATCCCAAATAATAATTCATGGCAAGAGTGCCTCACAGATATCCAAAAGAAAAGCAGAAACCCTTACCTTAACAGGAAAGCTACACTTGCCGGTACGAACGCCTTCTTCATCCGTCTGCCACTGATGAGGCCTACTGGCCTCTGGGACATAGACATCTTTCTTTCTCCTAAAGCTTTGCCGTAATTTGTTCATTTCTCAGATTTTCACGTCCTAGAAAAAGAAGGAAAAAAAGAATACTGCCAATGGGCACCAAAACACACATTTAGCCACTCTGCACACCCACTATCATGGTAAGTGGCCCTGTGAAAAATCTAGGCTTCTCCAAGGATGAATGGAGGTACCTGTGAGAATATTTTGGATAGATTTAGTCAAAGATATTATCTTCAAAGCAGAAAACACCACACCATTTGTTTAATACCTTTCTACAGCAGCTGAAGCATTAGACACAGAAATAACTATTACTCTGAGCATAAGGTTTCCTGAAAGAGCTGACAGGGAAGCTCTGAAGAGTGATGTGCATGGAATCCTGCCTCCCTGAATTTAAACACCTACCCAGAGCAACCAAGCAGGACACAAGTAGCACGAGTTTCCAAGGCACCCATGCAAGTCCTACAAACATTCATAGCCCTAAGACCACTCCTAAAATTAGGTGCTTGTGCTGTTCTTTAAGTACAAGTGATAGGTTCATGATTTTACTGGGGGACACAGGCTAGCCTTCAGTCTACTGGTAAATGTTCTTATGTTTAAATGGGAAATGCACTGAATTGACTTCTACATCCCAGGTAAAGCTCTAAACAATTACACAGTTTTACCTCTTTGAAGCAAGAAGATAGTTCTGTAATTACAATTCCAAAGACTGGAATTAGATTCCTTTTATATACTATTCTGTTATGCTATATATTGTTTTCTATATAGAAGCCAACCTACACTTTAGATATGCTGACCTTTACTGGATTCAAACTACAATCAGCCAAGAAAGGACTACTAATAAAAAGACTCAATATTCAGCTACAAAAGCAAAATCATATGGATACAACATGGAGAATATGGAAAATATGCTGGGAGGCTTCTTAAGATATTGGTCTTCTTGAGCAAGAAACCTTCTTAGAACTATGGTGTCCCATTTTGATAGAAAAAAAAAAAAAGATGCTGCAGAATGCAAGGCAACAAAATCTATCTGGATTGTACATGCTTATTTCCTGTTAGATTAACTAAAATACAGAATATAGATGTTTATGTGTGTCAATAGGCAGCCTTGGAATGAAAGCAGCTTTAAAAGCAGTTTTAACACAATTTTACACTCTGAAAAGAGCTACTCTCTTCCATTTAAAACTATTTAACATAGGTGAGAAAAATCAACATGTTCGTGTTTGTGGTACATGATATTTAAGCTGCTTAAGTTCAAAACGCAACAATTTCAAAGTCAGAACCTAAGTCAGAAATTAAAAGTATTACAGAAAATCACTGCAAATTACTAATTCTGATCAGCCAAATTTAAAATATTAAGTTGTTTTATATCAAATGTCACTTAGCCATTCCAAGTGACAGAAACATGTGAGTTTTGTCACTGACTCCGCAAGCCCTCCTTCAGCAACTATCCCATTCCTCCTCTCTTCAAGGTGTTAAGTCATCAGGCAAATCAGTTCCCAGTGCATCTTACAGGCATGGCATTGGCTCATTCCTCTAGAATCTTCTGTCTTTCCATAATCTATTAGGAACAGTATTGTAAAATAAGTCATATTTTAAAGACATGTCCATGGATAAAGAAAACATCAGTATATCACTAGAACTGGTAAATTTCAGTGGCAAGCTTAATACTTGAAGTACAACTAGGCATGCTGCTCATGTACATGAGATTGGGGACAAATGAACATGGGCATTATTTTAGCAGAAGGGATAATTCCTGAACAATTACTACATTAGCAAACCAGACCAAACTTCACTTTTACAACAAACATATATGTTCAAAGCTGCTTGAGGACTCTTTCAAGCACTCCAAGTAATCCAGATCTCTTATAAATTAAGGAAAGGGTTGAGATGTGTGGCAAAGGCTGTCCCTGGAAGGGGGCATGTACCTTGAGAAGCCACGAGCTCTAATAAACGGAGTAAGAAGAGGGATAGGAAGCTGCTCAGGGATTCTCAATTCCAGTTATCCAGTTAGACAGCAGTGTTAGCTTCATTTTTTTATAGCTGCAAAATGCCTGACATAGCTACTAAAATAAAATATGTTCTTGAATTTACTTGGCAGGATTCTAGATTAGAACATGTGTGCAAAATAAAAAAAACATGCATGTTTCTTACCACTAAAGCTGAAACAGTTCCTCTATAAACACAGTTTCTTTATTTTACAAGCTAAAAGCCATTTTAAAATCTTCCACTATGCAAAGGCAATTACAGAAGTTTTAAGAGGAGATGCAAAGCTTCTAGTCTCCATTAAGGCTTAAAAATGCATCAGAGCAGTATTAGTTAAGTATTTTGCTTTTAAAACTGCAGATAAGGAGAGTGTGCATCACTCAGTCTAAATGAACCAGAATTTCAAAGGGGGACCACTCGATCACCTCAGGCACATGTCAAGTACTGCAGCACATCTCCACATGGCATCCAGCTCGGATGACACACACCCATTCTTGTCCCTGATGAAGTCTGGCAGTGTCACAGCATGATGAGCAAACCCACTGCTCCAGCTTTGGCTCAAGAATCTGGTCAGCATATAGCTAGAGCCCAGCTGCTCAAACTTGCTTGACAGTGACTGAGAAATCAGGCCCATTTCAGCCAAAAAGGGCAACAGACTCTTAAACTGATACAAACACTAAGACTCATCTGCTGCCATTCCAGTCTGACCCATTAAAAAATGTTTTGTAGACATTTGAAACCAACAAACATGTGAAAACAACCCCTGGAACAGTTTTCAAGGTAACTCAATCTCAACAGCTTCAGTAAGTAACTAAACAAGAAATGAGGAGAGCAGGCAGCCACTGTGCCACTTGTGAAATGGCAGTCTAATTGCCTTATCCTGACCTTTGCTTATGTGAACATTTCCTTGGACTTCTCCCAGGAAGTGCTGGTTTTGTCCATGAGACTGGCACCTTATCAGAGATTTGTTCTGCTCAGGAATCTCTATACACAGGGGAGGGTAAGAATAAGAGTTCTTCAAATGCACTTCCTATGAGAAACTATGGTGGCATTTTGCCCAAAAGTATTTCCTTTTCACTGAAAACCAAACCCATTTTTCCTACAGGTTCTAATTTTGAGCTCATGTTGACAACAGCAGTTTAAAAATAGCTTATTCTATTTAATAGAAATGCAGCCGAATAGCAATTCATTTCTGGTCAGATAACCAATGAGCTTTCTCCAACTGAGAATGTATTTTTCTCAGATGTCAAATAGGTTGCAAAATAGTTTGGCACTGTAAACACCTAACTCACTGGTAACTCGAGTCAGCCCAATATAACTAGAAATGCCATCTGATGGGAAAGCATTAAAGTAAGGCAACTCACACAGACTGCATATTTGAGGATACAGGAGAGAAGCACATGAATGGCTGGAATAGAGCACTGAGATATCTACTGATTATGTCTGGTGCTCAAAATCCCTGTGCAGGAGCTTGAGAGAAAAATGAGTGAGCATTTTCTACTTGAATTCTTGGCAGTGCACTTGACATTTCCATGCAAGCATAACGTGCTATCGACAGAAGAAAAGACTCCAACCTAGCTAGCAGGGTATTTTCTATTACACTGATGGCATCACTGGTACTGCAAAAGTTATGCTCTGTCATGGGTCTTAGCAACTGATTTTTGTCCTGTAACTAAAAGTAATTTTAAAGCCCCCCAAGAAGAAACAAACCAAAATCCCAAATACACTATTTCCTTTGTGCTTTTACAGCTCCAAATCCTGTTTGGGCCAAGAGACAGGACAACAGAGAGACTGTATTTGAAGATGAACATAGTGAAAAGCCAGGGTGGGAAACTCAAAACCTAAATAAATCAAAAAACATAGCATTGTATCAGAGACAAATGAGTAACAAAGGCTGAAAGCATTGAAATCTTGTGGATAAAAGACAGAGGCACTTTGGGTTCTGTTACATTTCAAGGTTGTCTCAAGCAGGTGGCTAACTGCAGATAGGTTCACATCTGATGCTCATGTCAGTTGGGAGAGAAGTTTAAAAAAAAAAAACAAACCCAAAACAACAAAAACCACCACACTAAAAGCCAACCAAATAAGAAAACCTCCACCACTTTTGTAACCCAAGAGATTACTACATTAGACCAAACACTAGACCAGTTCCCAAAGCACCATACAAGTATCTAGAAAAGGCATCGAGAAGAAAAGTTATTTAATTCCTGAGCTTATACATTTAAGTTTCCATTTATTTTTATGCAAAATGATTTATTTTTTGATCCTTTGAAAACACAGCTCCAAAAACAATTTAAAGAGAGCTTTAGCACTGTTATTCTTCCGGCCATCTGAAAGCATCATTTTAACCCATATCTGTTCACTGACAACTCAGGGGCAGCAGAGAAACAGAAACAACGTTGTCACAGGTAGAAGTACATGTTGAAGCACTCATGGCTCCATTGTCTTGTGCATCATCAGGTTATGGCTGCAGAACAAATTACTGCAAGATAAACCAACATGTTAATTCCTGTCTTGTTACTGCTGTGCTGCGGGGACGTGTTTGCTTTTATCCTTCAGTGAGCACAAGGCAGCAATTTACCCTTCAGATGGGTAAGCTTCCACAGACACTGAAGTAAGATCAGGTGGGAGATGCTGATGATGCAAATGTGGAGCTTAGCTTGCCTTGCAGGAGTTCACAGTGTACCCATGCCTTCAGATAATCAGTTCATTTACATTTTGCATAAGTGTTTCTTACACGTCAGTGGCTGCTCCAAGGTGATCCAAAATACAGAACCTGCAAGGCAGGACAGTAATGGTACCTGAATTGCATTCACAAATTTAAGTGGTTGGATTTTAGGCCAGGTGTACTACAAAATTTCACACTAAGGAATCACTCAGTTTCAACACTGAGGACAAAAAAACCCCAAAACCACATCAGAAACCCATTTTTATCTTTCTTCTGAACTGCAGCCTCCACAAAGGTTACTTGATCTGCATGAAGATAGATACGCAGTATCTTTTTTGTAATGGAAAAGAATAAAAACGGATTTTTAAGCCTTGAATTCAGCCTTTTTTAAAAACAAACAAACAAACAAACCACTGAGAGGGTTTGGGATTGTTTTCTCTCAGAATTGAACACTGTTTCCTATTTACCAGTTTCGGGAAAAATAAACAAATAATGGGTCAAATAAGGGCAAAGCACTCTGCCACCTCCAAGAACCACAGAGGAACTGGGGCACAGGAGGGAACACAGGAACCCCAGTGCCATCCTCCAGTTTTACAGCACAACCATCAGCAGCAGACCACATTGATAAATCAGTAAAATTCCTAGTGGTGTGATTTCAAACAGCAGGGAAGTGTAGGTTTAAGATCAGTGTGTTATACAGATCGTTTTAAAATTTACAAGTCATCACATAAAACTAATTCAATTAACCTGTTACAATCAGACTAAGCATTTTGGAGGAACAAAACAAAACAAAAAAGTATCTAATATAGCTAATAAAAAGGACCATGCCAAACAGAGCCTGAAACCTGCAACACGTTTTTTCACTTCCTATATTTTTTTTTTTGCCTAAGAAATACCAGGCATTAAAATCAAAGCATTCTGAATAAAGATGCTTTTCCTGCCAAAATTACCTGATACTTCAGACCTAAGAGGACATGCAAATTATCTTAATCCCCTGTTTGCCTAACCTATTTACAATGAAAACACTCCAGAAACATTCCTCAGCAGGGCGCTGAAGACTACATTCCACTCTGTGGCTTCAGCCTGGTCACACCTGTCCTGTACTGAGGTCTAAAGCTCTCTTCAGCATTCTCAAAACTTGAATTGTTTTACAAAATCTACGGGGATCCCCACCAGGAAATGCAAACAGCCCTTAATTCCATTTTTAATAAGAGTATTCCACATTGCTTTTTCCTATCAAACTCAATTCACTGCTGACACTTCCATGTTATTGTAAATCTTGGCTACAACCAGGATGCTTGGACATCAGCTAAACATTTTCAACCATTTTGCTTTCTAACTCACAGTTTGAATCTCTCAATTTAAGATAACAATGTAAGAATGTTTCATTTATATGGAAGAGGCAGGCTAAGAAAGCAAGCTGATTGCTGCCAAGGTAAATAGTCTGTCCCTGTCTATTATGAAGCTGCCAGAATGAAGTTTTACTACTCTGAAAAATCCTTATTAAGCATTGCTGCTAAACAAACTGTGTCCCCTCCTCTCCCACTTACACAGGACAAAAACATGCAATGCTCTATCTCTCCAGGTCCATTGTAAAGGTTAGCCAAAATTGCTGCAATTGCCCTGCCACAGCATCTATGCAATTATTCCCAGCACAAGAATACAGGGTACCCTTATCTTCTAAGGAAGAAAAAGTCACCCCATGTATCAGGTTTTGAATGCAGAACTCTGAGCCTTTTTGTAAGTTTAGATCCCATAAAATCTAATTAAATCCAGCACTGTCACACTGAAGCAGAGGCAGGCATGTAACCACATGAGCATGCTCACTAAAACATTACGCAATCCAGTATGACTAACCACATTATTCACCACATGGCTTTCCAACCCATTTACCCTTTCATTACCCAATTAAGATCTAATAATACAATACTACAAGTAAGCATTCCAAGATATCAAAACACACATTAAGGTGAAGCATGAGTTCATTTGTTGAACCAGTAAATACATTTTGCTGTTGTTAAGAGTTCCTATTTTCTGCAATGAGGAAAATTGTGTTGAATACGTAATAAAAAAACTACTGAAACAAACACATCAGCAGTAGAAAACTCGTATTCCAGCAGTGAAAATAACATTTAGATCCTACTTCAAAAATACAACAGAAACAGCAACCTCAAACTCTGTATATAAGATGAAAGAGGTGAAAGTTGTAACAGTAATAGAAATTTGAGATATATTTCTTATGCTGCCCAGTCATCGTAAGACGTGCGGTACTAACCATCCTCTCAAATCCATCATATTTCTTGCTGTTGTACCTGAGCTAAGGTGTAAGGAGCACGCCCCACAGCTATTTCCAGAGCACTTGACAACTCTTTGCACCGTGGAATGGGGGGGTGGGAGGAGGGGGGATGTTTTGACAGCAGCATCTTACTTGCGAAACTCAGAGTTCAACAAAAATTGCAGACAGCTTATGAAATATCAGGAAATGAACTCATTAACTGTACTCCCACATATGGTGTGGCTGAAAGATACAGCTACCAAAAGTCCTGTCCTCAAGCTTAGACTTCTGTAAAGTAAGCCAGACTTTTCAAACAGAAATATGCCCGTTCCCCAAGAACATGTAACAGAAGGACCAACACGGTAACCACACTCGGACTAAAAATGTCAAAAAATACAAGTTTGGGTATTCTCCTTGTTTTATAGGCTCACTCTAAACATAGCCCACAAAGACTGTCAGTTACTAGTGAAAAGCAGGTCTCCGAAACACTTCATGGGATACAAAATGAGTCGATTTCTACTGCCTATAATATATGAAAACAAGCAAAAGTTTTTAAAAGAAAGACAAGCTGTGCCTTGTGGAAAGCAGTTGAATCCATTCTGCTCTGCAGCTCATCTGCATGCATGTGAGGAATTTTAACTAACCCTGTCTCCAACTGAATCATTTAAATTTAGGGCAGCTACATCTCAGACGACCGAACAGTTTTCAGACATGAACACTTCAAGTTTAAAAGGTATCTGACAAATATGTGATTAATTTAGAAATTAGATGTTAAAAGGAAGAACAAAAAGGGCAGAAACAGTGGAAAAGATTTCCTTTAAGCACCCAAATATAAGAACCATGGTTTAAAGTTCAATATGGTGAATTTCACAAATGTAAATGCATTTTTCAAAATTAAAATAACTTTTCCAAGTAAATAAGCATCTTTTATTGGTAAAATCTAAAGGTTTTTACACTTCAGTAGGATACATCAGCATTTTACCACCAAATAATCAAGTGTTTTACTAGACAAGGAACTGTATCCAGTAAGGCAAACATCTACTGATTGGGAGTAGAAAAGACCAAATATAAATCAATCAATCAGACCTTTGAGCTATTGACCTCATCATCACCAACTTAGGGTGAGTTCAGAAACAGATGAACACAGACTGTATTTCTGATTCTAGACCTCAGGTGAGAGCAGAAGCAGGGGCCAAAAGTGACAGAGCCAGAGCACGCATTTCAAGAACCAACATGAACTCTAAAGCAGATTATTTGGACGATCCATTTTAGCAAGATTTTTAAAACAAGTAAATAATTTTAAGAGTGTATTCCCACTGCAGCTTCACATAGTGTTTCATTTACAGTGCTTGTGCTCAACACAAAAGCAAAAGCCACAGCATTTTGTAGAACTTCTCTCAGCAGCAGTGCTCTGCACCAGCACACAGCAGCAGCCTTACAAGTCCAGTCCACGCTTCTCACGTTCTGAAGAGTTTGGAACAAAGAAAATATACACTTATATTAGCTTTATGAGAAGCCTTCAGTGAGAATGGACAGTACAGAATTCAGGTACAGAGAAACTAGGTGAATTACATTAGGTAAACCCATAAGAATAATGGCACGTCCAGATGCAGACTGGGCAGTTAAGATAGAGCTCTCTGATGGAAACAGTGATTTTTATTTTATTCATATATGCTCTCAAAAGCAAACAGTTAAATCACTGTTTACAGCTAGTGAAACACGTTCTGGAATAGATTAAATGGAACTGAATTGAGAGATACAAGAGGATCTCACAAGAAGAAATTATTCTGTAATAAAAACAGAGAGCAAAGCACATGGAAGGATAAGAGATCGACCCTAACTATAAATAATAATGAATATTAACTCAGCTATTACCATTGTCTAGGAAATATCATAAGTCAAGTGTTCAGTCCTCTAAAAATGTAACTGTCAAATAAGCAAACAGTAATAAAAATTATAAAAGGAGCAGAGCAAACCTCATAAGAGGTCCCAGCTTCATTACCACATAGTTCCTGTACCTAATACACCCTTTCTGAAATTAAAAGGTGCAAGAAGGTAACAAGGGCAATTAGGACTACATCAACATCTTCTATTCAAGGACAGATTAGATACATATAAGGTTTCACCTCAGAAAAGCAATTTGCTGGTGGGGAGAGCTATAAAAATTATAGCATCACAAGTGTTAGAAAATGAACAGGGAATGATAATTTTCCTAATTTTTTCTGATGCTGGAATTCTCCAGCAGTCCATATTTAAAAATGAAATAGTATTTATCTCATGATACAGAATTAATTTGTACAATTCCTTGCCCTGTCATGCTTTAGAAATTAAAAAGACAAAAAACAAAACAAAAAACCCCAAAAACATAACCAACAAAAACAAACAAATCTTTTTGATCAAATTTTGACCAAATTACTTGAACACAATTTCCAAAGGCTATTAGAAACTATAGTGGAGCTGCAGCTTCCCATTCAGGAAATCATCCAATGCCGAGGAGGGGGGTGAGTGTCACAAAAGCCATTTTTAATATTAATTTTTAACTAAAAGTGAAATTGTGAAGACTTTGCATCCAGCTTCTGTGAAAATTGCAGGTTTTGGTAATAAAAATTAGCCTAGAGAAAAGATACAGTAACTTTTTCTGGATGTCAGAATATCAGAAAAATTGTTTGATCCTCTCTCAATAAGCCTAGCAACACGAAAGTGCTCACTTCCACATAAAAAACTGCCAGAACCTTCTTAGAGAACATGCTTGGGCGTCCAGCATAGCAACTGTGGTTGACTTAAAAATACAGGTTCTTATCTGACAGAAATATTCTTATTTATTACAAATTAATGTTAGTATTTGTACACTTGTCCAGTGTAAGTTTTGAGATATTCCATAACCCTTCTCATAATGGCTCCACAAACCTACAAGTGAAAAAAACAAGAGATTATAAAGTCAAGTTATAGGCTAAAGAAGATTTAATCTGCGAATTTACGTCCTTTCCACTGTGTACCTCAACAGCTAGCTGAGTTTTAGATTATCTCAAGTGCTGTTTTTAAAGTACAACCCTGCAGTCTGACATTCCATGCACTTCTTCCGACTTGCCACAACTCCAGTCAAGGATGGATTTTTCCTTTTTTCACAGAAACAGCCCTGAAGCTACTCAGACTGATGATTCTTTATAATATCCATGTTTGGGTATCATCAGTTTGGGATGGG
>JAOEGS010016571.1:35615-95015 GCA_025447755.1 Corythornis vintsioides | reverse complement strand
GCTTTGATTTAAATGTGGTGGGTTTCATTTTAATTAAATTTTTTTTGATTGGAAGAATTGTTTTTTTTTTGTTTGGATTTTTCTTTTAAAAAAAAAAGAGGGGGTTTTTGTAAAATGGTTTTTCTTTTTTTTTTTTTTTTTTTTAATTAGCTTTCATCTAAAATAGTTGAGGTGACTTTTCTTGTTCTGCTTTGGGTTTTTGACACCTATGATTTGGGTCCTATATGAAAGTTCAGCTCCAAATTTGTGTCAGAGTCTAGAACTGAGACTTAGATGGCTGACTAGAAGTAGAAATGTGAAGGAAAACTTGAAAGTCAAACTTTCACACACTGTGCAGTGTGTGTGTATTTGTCTTCCTGGGCTTTATCTATAAGGTACCCATATTATTGATGGAAGGGGAATGATCTTTGTTATATCAGGAACTGTACAGCAAAGACAACAATATGAAGTTCTGCTGGTTGACCAAGATGCCTCTGCTTACTGTTGATATTTGTGTGTTTGTGATCTCTTAAGTTAGATATTTAATCTTCAGTTAACTTTTTTCCCCCAACCAGGAGAGTAGCCTTTTTTTTTTTTTCTCCCTCAAAAATAGTTCATTCAGACTCATGTTTGTGTCTTGAGAACCATCACCAGCAAAGCTGTAGTAAAAGTTGAAGGGAGAGGGGAAGCTAAAATGAAATTATAGGTGTCTGAAGTAGCTTTTTTTTCCCCTCTTTGCATCTTACTTTCTTCCTAAAATTAAAGCTGCACAAAAATCACCATTTAATGTGCAATCCTGAAACCACCCTGCTCAAGAATAAGATGCAAGTTTCAGTGATAGGAACCTGGACAGAGTACTCAAATATATTTTGTTTTCACTTACAAACAACATAAAACCAGCTGCTTAATTTAAACACTTTGCTATCTTTTACTATCAGCACTTCCTCATGTCTTTTTCTCCTCCATCCTTGACCATTTTCTTTTTCCTACTCAGCCACTTCCAGTGTTTCTCTACATACTTTTCAAGTTGTTCTTCTCTTTTTTTGGGTTTATTTGTGCTGTACACAATCCATAAAGTAATCTCTGGAACTTTTAAGTAATTTTGTAAGGACAACAGTGGAAAGGCAGCTTGCACATCATATTATTCTTGGCTGGATCCTACAGGAACAATGGCCATTGTTTGGCAGCTAGACAAGGAGGCTGCTTTAGAGCCTAAGGGTTGTTCCTCAAAAGGTTGTGAGCAGTTTAAAAGAATGTGTGAGTCAAGGTCAAAACTATTTGGCAAAATCTGTTTTAAAAGGGGAAAAAAAAAAACCCAACAAAACAAGCCAAAATGTCCCCAAAACTGAGACTATGGATAAAAATAATGTGCTCTATTAACTTTTGTTTCCTTCCTCTTCCACATGCTTGTTAGATGTCTTGACCAAAATGACCAACTTTCTATATTTATTCAGCGTCATTTTGACTTAATAGAGTGGTGTTGGTTGGTTGTGGGATGACACAGTGGGACAGAGGGGGTTTTGTTTTGGGCTGGTTTGGTGGCCTTTCAGGGGGCTTGTAAGAAAGGGGGGGACAGACTTTTTATCAGGTCCTGTTGGGACAGGACAAGGGGTGATGGTTTGAAACTAAAAGGGGGAGATTTAGTCTGGAGAGAAGGAAGGGATTGTTGATGCTGAGGGTGGTGAGAGCCTGGCCCAGGCTGCCCAGAGAGCTGGTCACTGCCCCATCCCTGGCACCATCCCAGATGAGGTTGGGGGGGCTCTGAGCACCGTGCTCTGGGTGCAGATGTCCCTGCTTCCTGCAGGGGGGCTGGCTGAGCTTTAAAGGTCCCTTCCCACCCAAACCAGCCTGTGATTCTCCCTGTGAGTGACATAATGCCTGTGCCCCAAGTCTCAGCTGGTGCTCGAGGAGCAAGCGCTAGGGCACCTCTGGCAAACTCGGGTGTCGTGTCTTGTAAGGAAATATTAATTACCACTGTCTAACACCGTTTATAACGTTGAAACAACCCCCAGTAGCAGTTTTCCCACAGCTTTGCATAACCCTGAAACCCCTTTGCAAGGGGAGGGGCGCGGGGAGGCAATTTCGGGGTCTCTTTCGGCTTTGGGGCTGGCGGAGCGGCCCGGGGAGTAAACCCGAGAGTTCCCGCGCCCGGGCTGGTGGCGGTGCCCGCGCGGTCCCGCAGGTGGCGCTGTGGGGCCTCGGGAGGGCCGGGGCCGCCCGAACACCGACCGAACCCCCCATCCGTCCCCGTCTTCTCCCTCTGGAAATGAGACTAATTCCCATCATGAGAACGTCAGAGCCTTAGGTGCAGAGAAGAGACCGAGTTTTGAGGCGTTGTTCTGGGATGCGAGAGCCCCGCGGTAGCAACGCCCCCGCTTCCAAGCGCGTTTCAAAGGGGCTTTGCCGGGATTCACCGGATCACAAAGTGGTTTGGGTGGGAAGGGACCTTCCGAGGTGTTATCGTCTCATCCAACCCCCCTGCAGGGAGTAGGGACATCTGCAGCTAGAGCAGGGTTCTCAGAGCACCCCCAGCCTCACCTGGGATGGTGCCAGGGATGGAGCAGTGACCACCTCTCTGGGCAGCCTGGGCCAGGCTCTCACCACCTTCAGCACCAATTTCTTTTTTCTCTCCAGTCTGAATCACTGTTTTAGTTCAAACCCATCACGCTTTGTCCTGTCCTGACAGGCCCTGCTAAAAAGATGCCATTTTCTCTGTCAGAATCTAGAAAAGCCTGACAGAAACAAATCCTTAAGCATGGTGCTCCTCTTCTATAGACATGTCCATGCTTCCCACTTTGGCACTGATGGCCAGGTTGGCCAAACCCTGCTGCAGTGCACATGCCAACCACCCATCAGGTCCTTGGAAAGGCAGGAGCTCCACTGGCAGGGCAGAAACATGTGCTGCCTGCTCTGTTGCTGCTGTCATGGGTAGGGTTACCATCTAGCTGGTCAGGTGGGGTCCTGGGGACTGTCACTTCTCTCTTCAGCACTCATAGTTTCTAAACTAGGGGCTTGAACTCTTCACAGGTGATCCCTTTGTGGTGTGTCGGAGCCAGGGGGATGCTGCTGCTGGAGCTTTTGATCCTGATGTGCAAGAAAAGCAGCAGAAGGAAAACCTGGTTGTTTGTACTCAGAGGCAGAAGCAGCCATATGCTGTAGCAGGCCAAGGTTCCAGTGACAAACGTGCCTATCACCTGCCAGCTGGCGATGGCATCATCACTAGGTGGTTCCACACCACCACCTGAAGAAACATCTCAAAACAAAAAGCAGGTATGTGTTGGTATGAATAGGTTTCCTTAGCTGCTTCTTGAGCAACGTAGTCTTTGCTGACAGTGAAACCAGATTGTACTCAGAGGAGGTAGTTCTGTTTGTCTTTGGGTGTAGGAAAAAAAAAGTGTTATTTTCTTATATATGTGGTTTTCTCTGGGTGGTGATGGAAATTACCCTCTCAGGGTGAAAGGAACTTGAAGGTTTGCTTAAATGTTTTGAGAGCGTTTGACAGAAGGTGACATTTGAAACACCAATTGTTATTATTCAGCTTTATAGCTCAGAACTGTTATTGGGCCAGAGTCTCTTTTTAACCACCAATGTATGGAAGCTAAACTGGAGTGTATTGATGTCAAACACCTTCAGGTTTGCTTTTCAGAAACGTTGAACCCCTTGCAGGGTAGGACTTCTGGAGACTTTAAAAAAGAAAGAAATTCAGTTTGGACATTTTGAATGCTTCTTATGAAGTCTGCCCTATTGTAGCTGTTTTCTACCTGATTTCTTTTTTTTCCAAGCAATTAATTCCATCACAAACAGCTCTAAGCAGCAACTTCAGTTCAAGAGTAGAACTTGATTGAGGTTTTTCGTGTGTATCCATGCAGCCAATAACCTCTTTCTCTGACTTAATCAGATACTCAGTAAGTTTAAATACTGACCAAAAAAATATTATGAACCCATATATGAACACAATGATATTTTTCCAGTATTTACTGAACAACTTGCCTGGGAAATGGGTCTTAGTTTGGCTCTCATGGTTGATTCTAAGCTGCCTCTTACCAATACTCCTGAGACTCTGGTTAATTTTGTGGCACAAAATATTTAATTATGTGTACTGACAAGTGAATACAAGGTCTCCAGTTGAATTTCAGCCTTTCTGGGCAACTATTTTAGACACTTTGGTAGAAAGTGCATATTTTCTGCATGCCAGATCCTGGTCCCATATCCATCAAAGTAAATCTCCAGTAGTTCCACTGAAGGCTTGGAACAATCCTAAGTTATGTTATTGAGGTCAGATTGTGACCCTGAAGCTCTGGCAGAGACCCAAACCCAAAGAAATTTGTGTGGGAAATTGGGGAAGGAATAAATGAGCACTTGCCTATGCTTTTTGTGGGAGTGAACTGTGACAAAGGTGTGAGCTGAGATGAAAGCTCCTGATGGTGGTGGATATTGCTTTCCAGCTGTTTCTGCTGGAAATAGCTCTGTGTGTGCTTATGGGATGGGTCCTTATGTTCTGATGGTGCTCTGTCTCAAATAACCACCAATTTTTCTTTTTATTTCTTCTGACTCTACCCATCCCCCTCATTCCCTCCAAAGAAAATTGACTTATTCTTGTAAAATGAAGGTTCAGGGGTAGGTTCTGGTTTGGTGTTTTTGTTTGTTTGGGGGTTTTTTTCCCCTTTGATGAATTTAAACCTTCATTCCCTTTCTTTGCCAAACAAAAGTGGCGGGTCTAAATAGTATTAAATAATTGTGGTTGTCCTACTGCACATTGTATTGTGGAAAAAAATAATTGCTGGGGTTTGTTTTTTTTTTCCTTCTGAGGGTTTAAGCAGCAGTCCTCTTGGTCTGATGGGGAACATGTAGTTTTCCTCTTAGTTCAGACCAAGTCCTGTCAAGCAGCATGAAAGGATTCCTGTACAGCTGTGCTGGGGGAGTGGGCGGGCATCTCATTCAGCAATAACATCTCATTTATACAGCCATGAAAATCTACAGCTATAAATAAACAGTTCTGCCTGACTGTGTATACTTGCTCAAAATAAAACGAGAGAGAGAGACAGAAACAGACTTGGAAAGAGGGAATTTGGTGTAAATGTTGTAATGGCCAGATCCTTACTCAGAGCACCTCAGTGTTTGGAAGCATGGGGGAAATGTGAGTTTGTGAACGACCATGAAAACTTTGTTTAGAGTTTCTATTTTTAAACTGTTTGCACTGGATTAATCAGTACAAATTAAAAAACCAATTTTTTAAAAGAGAGGGGAAAAATACCAAACAAACCTGTACAGAGAGTCTCCTGAACTTTTTCCTCTTCCCTTCATGGTTTTTCTTCTGTCTGCCTCTGAAATACTTCTTTTGACCTGCATCTTTCAGCTGAATTCCTGCCATGTTCTCCTTTAGCTCCAACAGAAAAGGGGGGGTGGTATAATCACTTACCTTCCCCTTACCAAGTAAGCTGGAGCAAGTTACCTAGCTAAGCTGGCAATTACTGCCTGTGTGCACGTACTCCATCGAGCTAACTCAGTTTACAGTCTAGCCCCTAGTGTGTTAGCTTCCCAGACTGGGCTTTTATCAGGTGCTTAACACATGAGAAAAACAATCTTATGTACACACATTTTTTTTTTTTTTTTATTGCTTGTAGGCAGCTTACAACGTGTTTTGCTTTCACTAAGCTCCAGCAGCATTGAAAAGATGAAAATAACACCCCGGTGAACTGCATGTGCAGTAGCTCTAAGCCAGGGGTTTTGGCAACTGGGATGGATTTTGACATGGAAGTACTGCAGCTAGTTTCAAATCCTCATTGAAATGCAGGGCTAAAATGAGAGATCTTTCTTTTTCATGCTGACCATTAAGGAACACTCGAGCTGCCATGGGTTTTGCCTGTTTATTGGAGTTTGCAAAGCAGATCTCCAGTGTTTTCTATGTTAACAAGATGTTGAGACTAATAACAGAAATCAACTATATTGAGGAAGATTAGTAAACATGTGAATGGAGTGTAATTATATGGCAGGCAGCGTTATGTTAAACAGTGCTTTAAATTAACATGCTTTCTGTCAAAGCAATCATAGTCAGTATAATTAGGTTACTTTTGCTGCAAGATTAACTGAAACCAAGAAAAAGAAAGAAAGTGTTGCATTTACATTTCCTGTTAAAATGGAGGGGGAGATATTATGCATATTAATCCTCCAGAATGTTTCTCGTTACGAAGAACTTGGCTTCATGGTGAACTTTCTTGAGCAGACATTCCTAATTACAGTCCTTGTTAGCCCAATTTGTTATCTAGCTAGCTTGGAAGTCACAGCACTGTTAAAAAATTTTTTACCCCTCCTCTTAATTTTTTCCAGACTTGATGAAGGGCAATCCAAACAAGAGCTGGCTTGTGTTCACAGGCCTTCTACAGACTGGTGCCAAGCTCATGAGGGAGCTCGTTTCCCCGTGACGAGTTTGAGCCCTGGACACATCCTCACGTCCTTCAAGGGATGAGAAATCTGTGGAAACAGATGAACTCCTTTTTCTTAGCGATAGCAGTCACTGAGTTATCATGTAAGAGGCAAACGTTTTGTGTTTTCCACCAGTTTTCCATATGTCTGATGACATAATGGCTTCACCAGAAGCTGCAGTGCGTTGGAGAAAGGATTTATCACAGCTGCATTTATTTTCCTCTACTTCATGGCTTCAGCATTCAGGGGAGAGATTGTTTGGCTCGAAGAGGAGGATTCACTTGCCCTTCCGTTTGTAATCCAGTATTACTATGGAATCTCCTGTTTGGAGGCAGAGGAGAAGAGATTTTTGGGTAAGAAAAAGGCACAACAGAGAAATCCTCTCCCAAATCAAGCGTGCTGTTGGCAGGAGAATGTGAACCTGGTCCCAGCCTCCCACCATCCCTGGGGGACTGAAGGCATCTGGGAGTGGGAGTAAGCTCCAAAGGGATGGCTTGAGCCAGCTGCTCATGTTGAAGTGCTGCAGAAGTCAAAGGAGCCTGGGATGTCCCCAGCAAATAAGGGATGACTCCATTACTGAGGAATGACTTGAAATCTACCACGGGCCCCATCTATCTGTGGGAGCACAAGAGGTTTAGGCTAAACACAAGAAAAAACTTTTTCCCAGTGAGAGTGACAGAGCCTGGAACAGGCTGCCCAGGGGGGTTGTGGAGTCTCCCTCTCTGGAGACATTCCAAACCCACCTGGATCTGTTCCTGTGTGACCTGATCTAGGTGATTCTGCCCTGGCAGGGTGGTTGGACTTGAATGATCTTTCTAGGTCCCTTCCAACCCCTAACATTTTATGATTCTGTGACTCTATCTAGAATAATGGTGCTTTGCTAGTGAGAAAAAGTTACTGCCACGAAATTAACCCAGCTTGGGGTAAGAATATGTGAAAAACTTCAACAGTAAAGCTTGTCTGGAAAGGCAGCAGATGATTAATGCCTGCAGCTGAGGTATCTGCAGCATCTTCATGTGGTTGGCCAGGACAGCACAGGACCTGCTGAAGACGCAGTTTTCTGAAGCACCAGCTAGAAACCAAATGTGCTACTGTAGAGTACCAAGTGTGGAGGAACCAGATGTATTTGGGTACCTTATCTAGCAGTGTTTCAGCCTCTTTCCTTCCCTGCTATCATTTTCTCATAGGGAATCAAGGTGCTTTCCTTGTCCATAGACCTCAGAGGCTCTGAAACATTGCTGTATTTTATCTCCAGCCTGCAAAGCATTTGGCAATTGACCCGATAGGGAACAAAATCCTGCCATTTTTTCCTTCCCAAGTGATCCTGTAAGTATTGTAATGTTCAAATATATAGTTTAATGCTGGGAGGGAGGAAAAACTCCACCAAAAAAATAAACTGAACACCCAGACCAGCCTGTTAGACCAGGGCCAGCATATTAGCAAGCACCTGTTAATGTCTGGCCTCCAGTGATGAAATCGTAAGCCCTGGGTTGCCAGAGCTTCCGATCCGGTGTGTCTCCAGTGAATCATCAGATCAACTTGTCAGCAAGAGTAGAGCGTGTGACAGATGGAGCAGGTTTCCTTTAAATAGCTCCAGTCCTCTGCCTGAGGGGTAAACTGCAGCTTGGGGGAGTGACAAATAGGGAAGGATATAAATATCCCATCACAGGTCTGTGGCACAAGTAGGATGAATGGATGAGGCACAAGAAAATGGTTGTGTTTAGCTTGCAAACTCTGGGCTGTAAATCCTCTGAAATTTGAGTTCCACTTGTCATTTGTATTTACAATTTCTCCTCTATTGCCAAATATTTGCCTGCTGAGAGAAATAGGTATATCCTGGGCTCTTTGCTTTTGAAGGCTGGATAGACCAGATGAAGATCTCTTCTGGAAAGGAGGCTCAGTTGAAAAAATCCTTCCTGGTCACTGTAATAACCAAGGGTGGAACTTGCATCTAGATTGATAATCACCTGCAGAACATGAGCATTTTAACACCTGTACAAAGCCTGCACCAGCACAGTGCCAGCTTTTGTTGCCTTTTGCATCCCTTTATTTGCCACTCGGGTTTCCACCATCTCAACAGCTGCTCAGAAGAAAGAGAGCAGGAAGAATTCTGTCATGTTCTAGCATTGCTCTGTACTGCACAGAGCTGTCACACAGGCTGGGTGTCCCAGCTGCTGACTACAGGGTCATCAATATGAAAATAAAACCCGGGAAACAGCTCCTAAACCAAGTTATATGTTTCTGGAAAACCATTTAGTGCAGAAGTACATGGAAAAGAAAAGGAAAAATACATTGTAGTAAAGATTGCCATCTAACTTCAGCCTTGGGTGAATACATTTCAGGAGCTTGTAGAAGATCTGGAGGAGCACATCCATCTATGCACTGGACACGAGGAAGTTATTATACCATTGTTTCCACTTTTTTCCTGAAAGCAACAGCTGTTACTTTTGTCCTGCCTTATCCCCTGCTTTAGAGTACCTTTAATTTTGGCTTTGCCCCCCTGTTGTTCATCAGCTGGCTGCTGATCAAGGTTTTCCCTTCTGGAGGACAGTGAGCATCCAGGTGTGAGTCTGGTGGAGCTGCTCCAACAGCCAGCCTCCCTTTCTGCCCCATTTCTCTCCCAAAGGACAGTTCCCCCAGCTGGGGATGAGCATTTCTCTTGGCCTTGTGCCTGTAAATCTCATAAGTGGTTTGCCCAGTGTCCTCAGCAGACATTTCAATCCCTGGTGGAGTAGCTGTTGCTACCAATAGCTCCTTCCCACCTGCATTTCAGAATTGACAAAATTAAGCAGCTGATGAATGTTATTTTGTTGTTTTGTTGATTTTCTTTTTCAGGTGTGATAGGTGGAATCTGCTCCATCTTCAAATGCTGATGCCAGAGACTTCACCTGAAATATTGCTCTGTCTGATGTGGTGAACTGATCAAGATTTCTCCAGACGATTTGGTTGTCTCATCAGGAGCAAAACCCAAGGGAAAATTGCTTTGCTGTCTTTTTAACAGTTCTAGTTTGACTAGTGAAAGTAGCATGAGATCAGTTGCCTCCATGCTGATTTCTACCAGTTGGGAATGGGAGAAGCTAACACACAGTTCATCTTTGGTACTCGGACCCTGCAGCCAAATTCTTGACTGAGGTAAATTTATGGCAGTAAAAGAATCACCCCATTGTTTCCAATTATCCTCTTTGGAGTTCCTGTATTGCTCAACATTGTCTAGTACTCTAGAAACTCTGGGATTTAAAACAACCAAAAAAAAAAATGTCATTACTGGTACTATTTTCTGTGCCTCTCAGGCTGTGCAGCTGGGTTGCCTTAGTTACCACCAATCCAACTGTGAGAGGGGAGGGAGAGGCACATGAGAGATAATACATTTTTTAAACCTCCAATACTGTATGAAGCAGTTTGTCTATAAATAATAAAAGAAATTTAGGGTCTGGCATTTTTTCAGTTGTTCTGAAAGGGAAAAACAAGGTTGTATTTTTTGACAGCCTGGATTTTCCAGCTCTCAGAAGTGATATTGAATCTTTTTTTGGTCAAGCACAGGACATAACTTTAAAAATTACTTGAAGCTGAAAGTTGCCATCTGTAGACTTTGCAATAAGGTGGAACTTAAGGGTGAAAAAGAGTAAATATTTATGTAGCTGGCTTTAGGAAAAACAAGGGTGACCTGAAGCTGCAGAGGAACATGGAGGAGAGCCTAGAGGAAGCAAGCTATGCTGTGGAACAAGCTTCATTTGTAGTCTGCCCCAGGCTGCAAGTCCAGAAGCAAACCAGGCTTGCCACTCACAGGGAGCTATTTGTTGATCACTTCTTGCACCTTTGAACAAACACAATTTATTTGTGCACAAAAGCAAGAGGGAAAGGAAAAAGCAGCAGCTGCCCCAGAGCCTTTCCTTCTGGGGTGCAGGGCTCTTTGCCTTGGCAGATGCCACCAGTATCAGGTCTAACTGCTTGATGGCTACAAGTCTTATCAGAGAAGAAAAGACTTATCTAGGTGTGCATTATTCTGAAATTCACACTGTTCCCTTTAGGGGATTGAGCAGGAAACAGAAGGCAGAAGTGCCCTTCCATGTATCCTTTCTTATGGGGTATAAAGGAGATGTGCAGGGTGGAGGTGAAGAGGTCTGTCCTCTAACACCACAGGTTGTTCTCCTTTGTGTGTTTGGCTTTTCTCACCAAGGCTGGTTTTTTTTTTTTCTTTCTGCAGGGCCATTTTAACTGCATTTTCTCCCTTATTGTGATGGGAAGGTGAGACAGGAAAGGATAGGATGACAAAAAGCCCATGGAGGCATTTTTGCTGCACAAAGAAAGGTATGTTGGAATTGTGTCTTCATTCCATTTGAAACTCTTTTCACTTTGGCACTGCTGAGCCAAAGATTTGTCTCAGTCAGGAACATATTAAGACTCTGGCATGCTGCAATTTGGAATAGCTTCCTTCTGGCCATGTTTCAATGCTTATAGGGACCTCGTGATCAATACCAGCATAAGGAAGTCCTACCCTTCTCTTCAGTGGGGTGGGAAGGAGTCAGGGGTGATGGGCAGGAACTTATGGAGAAGATATTTTGACCAAGGGCCCCATATTGTTAGACTGCAGCCTCGGGTGCCATGGAGTTGCCAGCTCTTAAGGTGCAGCTTGCAGCTGCTTTTGTCAGTGTCCAGCATCTCCTGGGAATGCTGCTAGGCCTGGGGGTGAAGAGCTGAGGAGGCATGTGAAGTGCACAAACTGGGGGGGACTGTAACTTGGGGTGATGAAACAACAGTGTAACTCTTAAAGGCCGCGACTTTGTGGATCCTTTGAAAAATATTATGGGCAAAGAGGTGGAGCTATCAAACACAGGAGGCCTCTGTAGCTTGCAAGCACCAGAGGGTATCTCAAATGCTGTCTTTATGTGTATTTTCTGAGGTTACATTCATGCTGTAGCACAATTGGGGTTGCTTTTCAGCCTCTCTGTGTGCACAGAAAAGGTTTTGTTTCTGTAGGAACCTCTTAAATGCACATCTCTTCAGTGAGGGTATTTAGTCAGCTGTTCCAAATGCATCTCATTTTGGCAGTTAATTTGATCTCTGCTTGGCACGACCTTTTGTCCCATTAATTAACACCTTGGAAATCAAATTCTCTTAATTCTGATTATCTCCAGCTTATGCACCAGGAGAACTCCAGGCCTGAAATGACTAATGCGTGCTGGGTGATGGAAAAAATCTGGTACCTGATACATCTAGGTACCAGATCTCATGTAAAGACCTCTCTTGTCTTCTGGTGATGATGTGGTCTTTGATTAGTAATAATTACTCTTTGAGATGCCTCTGAAACCAGAGCTAGTGCAGAAAGGCTGCAGCTCTGTTTTCATTTACCAGCAATCCCCATCTCGTATCATGTTTACTCAAGGGTAGAATTCATCCCAAAATTCCAAACGTGGCCATGTAGAGCAAATGACTTATTTGCAAAGGTATCAAGTGGTGAAGTTGGTTATTCAGCACATTTGAAAGTCAATCTGCCACTTCTAGGTAGCTGAGCATGGATGGTGAGAGACTAGCTACAGACACCCTGCTTTGGCTTGACAGGCATGTGAGACTTCACAAAATGGATCAGGCATCAAATGTTCCCTGAGAACAGAGGGAGGTTGTCTTATTTATTTTCAGAGGTGTTTTTTCCAGCACTTTTTTTTCCCTTTCATCAGAAAGCTAGTTTAAGAAATTGCAAATGTTCACACATTTGTCCTAAATAAAATACACACGTTTTCTTGACAGAAACACTTTCATCCTCAAAAACTTAATCTTGAATGAAAAAAGAGAATACCACAAAGGAATGTAGTAATAATAATAATAATGGTGATGATGATAATATGGTATCCCATGCCAAATACACAAAGCTGCTTCATTAGTTCTTTCTTCTGCTTGCTAATTGTGTTTTCCTAAACTACTTTTATTTTAACCCACTGTTCATGCTGGTAAGAGGTGCTTCCTGAGACACATTAGAGAAACCTGGTCCAGCCTTTTATTTGGAATTCTTGCTCTGATTTGTTCTCTGTTAATAAGTGGTTATGACCTGGAAATCTCCATCAGACACCCAAATGCCACCCCACAGTGTACAAGGGCCCCTTCCTCTCCCCACCTGCCTAGGAAACTACATATTTTTTTTCATATGGATAAAAGTGACAAACAAAACTTGGACTCACCCCATATCATCCGGTTGAGGAACTCCCCAAAGTTGTAGAAGGAGATGATGATGGCCACACTACCTGCAAAGAAAGCTGCTAGCCCAGCTGGGCTGAAGAGGGCAAAGAGAGGATACACCCACTCTCCTGTTACAGAATAAATCCACAGGACCCTGGGCAAGAAGAGGAAATGACCTTTGGTTAGGACCATTCAGTTAGAAGAACCACTTCATGATTTCCAACTCCTGAAGGGCCAAGTCATCAAAACAGCCTCAATCCAGAGGAAAATTAGATCAGCTGTGGATGCATCTCCTCAGCATTTGGCTGTTTGCTGTGAAGCACACTTGAGGCACTGCTAAATTAGATGGGTTTCAGCACGGGTTGAAATGCTCATGATGTTCTGTTGTCACCCTGGTGGCTTTGGCTATTAATGGTAGTAAAATAACAGTAAAATAGCAAGCCTCAGGAATGGCTCTTTTAAGTGAAGCTTATTTGAATAAGTCCTCCCAGAGCTACAGCAGCTTTTCAGCCCTCATCCATGACTATAACCATCCATAAGCTTCCAGGAGGCAAAAAAGAACCTTTTTCTCTTGGTGTCAGAGAATGAGCAAATGGATAGGAAAACAGATGTAGCTGCTTTGCTCCTTTGTGCCAGTGCCATTTGGAAAACATTGTTTGGCAAAGGGAAAGAAGGAGAAGGAAGAGGATTAATGTGTCTGCTTTATAGGACTGCTGCTACTGAGGGCCTCTCTTTCTGCCTTTTTTCTTCTTTCAAAAACCATCCTCATCTCAAAAATCACTGACCCAGGCTGCCCAGAGAGCTGGTGGATGCCCCATCCCTGGCACCATCCCAGGTGAGATTGGCTAGGGCTCTGAGCACCCTGCTCTAGTTGCAGATGTCCCTGCTCCCTGCAGGAGGGTTGGACTGGATGAGCTTTAAAGGTCCCTTCCCACCCAAACCTATGGTTTATGATCCTCTAGGGCAGGTCTCCAGTGATTGTTATGAGATTCTGCCACTCCAACAACAGGCAGCACTTCCCTAAAAAGAAACTTTGGATTCCAAAAGTCCCCAAAGGTTTCATTCTTGCTTAAACTCCCTCCCCTCCCCCCAACATCTGAGTATTGTGCCATACTTCCCATGACCTGTGCTAACGTGGGAGCACCATCCCACTCTCTCTGATGGCACCCAGACTGCAACCTCACACTGAGCATCATGTCTCAGAGAAGTGACAAACGGGCTGCCCCACCAGCCTGGAGCTGTGTCATGAAAATGAGGAATGGGAGAGAGCTAAAAAAAATAAATTCTGAAAAGATGATTTCTCTGTCCTCTAGTTAGAGAAAGAAAAGGGTAAGGCATAAAAATAGAGAGTCATAGAATTGTCAGGATTGGAAGGGACTTTTAAATCTCATTCAGTTCCAACCCCCCTGCCATGACAGGGACAACTCCCACTAGAGCAGGTTGCTTGGAGCTCCATCCAGCCTGGCCTGAAAAACTTCCAAGGATGGGGCTTCCCCCACCTCTCTGGGCACCCTGTGCCAGTGTCTCACCACCCTCCTGGGGAAGAAATTATTTCTAATGTCTAATCTGAATTCACCCATCTCTAGTTTTGATCCATTCCCTCGAATCCTATTACTGCCTGACAGCCTAAAAAATCCCTCCCCAGCTTTCCAGGAGCCCCTTCAGATCCTGGAAACCACAATAAGTTCTACTCGGAGCCTTTTCTTCTCCAGACTGAAATGTGGATTTTTACCTTGTAAAAAAACCAAGATTCACTAATCCCCACCTAATGGGTAGAGTGGAGAAATGGAGGGGGTAGGAACTAGAACAGCCTGGGCTGAAAGGTGGAAATGTTTTGTGTAGAGACTCATTTCCACGATTTAAGGTTCTTCCATCAAACCAGCAGCACTGGGCACAAAAGGGCACAGCCAGGCTGAGCAGAAATACTGAAACCCAGGTGCAAACTGGGGCCCTTGCAGGTGCCAGCATGTGTGCTTCTCTGCACTGGGCTGCTGGTCTCTGCTGGTGTCACAAAGGGCAAAGCAGAGAGTGACAACCACCTTTATTTTAGCTAACAAGGGACTAGGTTATCCTGATGCAGCCGGGCAGCTGGTGGCTGCACTAAAGCACTTCCAGCTTTCTGACTTGGTGGGAGCTCTGTGTTTCCAAAAGGTTTGTTTGGTTGGTTTGGGGTTTGGTTTTTTTGTTTGTTGTGGGGTTTTGTTGTTGTTGGGTTGGTTTGTTTGTTTGTTGGTTTGGGGTTTTTTTTTCATCCTGGGCTATACCTCCAGATTCCTGAACTTACTCATTGTGATCACAGAATGGTTGACAGATTTTGGGGTTTAGTTTGGGGGTTTGGTTTTTTAGGTTTAGATTATGGGTTTATAGGTTTGGGGGTTTAGTTTTGGGCTTGTTTTTTAGGGTTTTTGTGGTTTGTTGTTGTGGGTTTTTTTTTTTTCCCCTAGGGCTTTCATAAAAAGCACCCCATGAGATGCAAATACAAATTGCTCATTTCTCATAGGTTCATTATTCATATAGGTTCATTTCTTTTTCAGAGGTTCATTATTCTGAAGCTTTCATTTTGCCAAATTTCAATTTTTGCCAAGGTTTTACCTTGGTTATCAGCAAGTCAGAAGCAGACAAGGTGCAGAATTACTGGGAGGATAGACTGAGATAACAGCCCTGGGTATAACCCAAGTAGATAAACTGCTATAGGATGCAGATACTAAGAAGGGGTGATGTGCTGTTCTAGTACAGTGGGATGCAACTGAGGGATTTATCCTGTCCTCTCATTACTTGTCCATTCATATTCATGGGACCACTTCATTCACTGGAGGAAAAAAAGAAGGTATTTCTAGGAAAGTATCAAATGGAAAGATCCAGAAAGGAGGAAAGAACATCTTGTCCATGTATGAGCTCTCTGAGGCTGTGGTTAATTCAAAATTAAAAGGTTGTGAACTGAAAATGAGCATGCAGTGAAGGAAAAATATTTTGATTCCTAAGTGGGGGTGGGTAGGGATGGATTTCAAGAGAACCATCAATCTCTAGGTTTAAACTGGTTCATGTTTGTTTTGGTTTGGTTTTTTGAGGTTCTTTGCTGCCTCAGGAGGAGAGAAAACAACAGTATTGAAATCCCAATACCTTTATCTAGTGTCAGGGCCCTGGGACACAAGGGACAAGTGCTCTAAGGGACACCTTCCACTTGGGATCCTGGCAGCACTATCAATTCAGAGGAGATAATGGGAGGGCTCAAAGGTGTTGATGCTTGTGTTGATCCTCACCCTTTGATGAGGATTCAGGTCTGGCATGAGCTGTGTCTCCTGAGGGGTGGAATTGCTGAGCTGATAGGGACTTTAGGGGAGGAAAGCATGGCACACATGGCTACAACAGTTGCCTGGAGAGCTGTCTGGTCTCAAAGACAGTAAAAGGCAAATGCTGTCAGAAGACAAGCAAAACAAAGCTGGTGTTAAGCAACTGTGTGAACCAGAACATAGAAAAGGAATTTAGGAAGCTGTGGTCATAATTCTTTTAGGCTCAGGGCTGAGTTAGGATGCCTCCTAACTTGGTTACCTCCTAAAGCAGTGAAGTTTGTTGTTTCCACAGCCACTCTGATGGCTTTCAAGTCCCAAGAGCATTTCATATATGCAGTTTATTTTCTATTCCAGATTTTCATTTGATGGGCTGAAGGTAGTCTCTAGCTGAGAGTGGGTAGGAATGGGAAGAATGGGTTCACTCATAGTCCCAGTGACTTGGAAATCTCCCTGCTGACCAGTTGTTCTGTATCCTCCACCCTAGGGCCATGTGTGTCCTGACTTCTGGGAAGTTGACATTGCAGTGTGCCCTGCAGCTGTACAGACCTGTCCCTAAGCTGGGTCTCAACATACTCAGAGTGGTTTGAAGTGTTGGCAGCTGCCCATAGTTACCTGGAGCAGGGAGTTCCTCCAGACCCCAGAACTGCAGCGTCGATGCAGATTTTTACCATGCTGTAAGATTTACATTCCCTTATCTAACAAGTACAGCATTTGGCTTTGTCTTAGGAAGTAAATCACTTGAAGAAAACACTTTGAAGTAATTCTTACCAACTGATATAGAGAAAAGCCACAAATCCCAAAAGGAGCAGTCCCTTCGTCTTTGCTGGGTAGCGATGCGGCAGCGCCAGGATTTCCAGGACAGCGAATGGCAGTACAGCTGTGTGCTGGAGAGGAGAGAGGCTGTCACTGACCTGCCACAAAGCTCAAGAGGCTGCTCATGAGTAAAAGATTAATTAACAACACTGACTGTCATTGTGTACAAATGAGCATACTTATTTTGTTGTTGTTTGCTTGGTTTTTTTTTTTTTGTTTTCCCAGTGAAGAATTACCCTGGCAGTAACTAGCACGGGCACTTTCTCACCAGTATCAGAATGACCCATGTTACTTTCTAACAGGTGAGTTTTCTTTCTGCATTTTATACTGCAAAACTTTTTTTGTTGTTATTGTTTTAATTCCCATTAGAGTACAACAGATATTGATGTTTATAGTTCTGTGCACTTGATGTCAAAAGTCTCCTACTTGAACTCATTAAGCAATCGCTGAGTTGCTTTCATGTTCTCTTCAAGTTCTTGTATTTTATTTATTGTCATTTATTATTTAGGTCAGTGCAATTGCAGAGTGTTGAGCTTCTCTTTGTAAACTGAAAAACATGGGAGTAAACATTCAGAGGACTTAATTTAGCTGTGATTCATGATGAGGAAGGGACTTCAAACAAGCTTAACCAAGAGTCAGTAAAGAGTTAGCTTGTTGGAAAAGCTTTTTGTTCTTCTCTCTCTTTTTTTAAATTGGAATTTTATGAAGCTACATCAGTTTCAAGGGCTTTTATGATGGTAACTGTCTGAGCACTGAGGATTTTCAGCACAGGGCAGACAGTTTGGAGGTGTGCAGCTGCCTCCAGAGGGATGCTTCTCACTCGGGAGGCTGGGAACACAGCAGAAGTACTTCAGGAGTCAGATGTTAAATAGACCATGTGGGTATCTTGGGATGCCAACAACTCAACATGTTGTCTGATTTGTGGCAGCTTCAGAAAATAATTTGTTGGGGTGAAATTTCCTCACTAAATATTTTGTAACATTTTCCCTGTCCAAGCAAACAACAGTTTTAAGTCACAGTGCCTAGTACAGAGCAATGCTGGGGGGAAACACAGCAAAAACAGTCAAAGAAATAATAGAAACCATGGAAAGGTTTGAGTTGGAAGGGATCTTTCAAGCTCATCTGGTCCAACCCCCCTGTTGGGACCAGGGACTTCTGCAACTATAGCAGGTTGCTCAGAGCCCCAGCCAACCTGGAATGAGGTGCCCCAGTGAGATGCAATGGGATAAAGCCATAGCAACAACTATAGACTAGTGGGTTAAATTCCTACTAATCGAGCAAATAATTTCACAGGTTAATGGGGGGGGAGTAAGGAGGGGAGGGCAGCAGAAGGTAGACTTGTAAATGGAAAGTAATAGCAAGAAAGTATGAAGAAGAAAGCAGTGTGAAGACAGGCATAGAAATGAGGACTGAATGTGTTGGTGCATCTGGAGAGAAGAGGGGAATGAGAGAGGCTGCAAAGGCTTGAGAGGGTGATACAGCAATGGCTGCAATGGACTGGTTCTCCGTGTCCATGTCTCCATCATGTGTTTGACCAAGGGTGATTGACTCAGTTTTTCCTCTAGAAAGGTGTAGCTTTATACTGGGAAATAGGTAGTGAAGGCAGTCAGGGAAATGAAAACTTGGCAAGCCCCTTACAGGAGAAACTAGAGAAGAAGTTGGGTGTGATTCTGCAAAGCACACTCTGCACATCTGGGTGGTGAGACCCTGACCCAGGCTGCCCAGAGAGGTGGTGGCTGCTGCATCCCTGGCACCATCTCAGAGGAGGTTGGCTGGGGCTCTGATCACCCTGCTCTGGCTGCAAATGTCCCTGCTCACTCCTCCACTTATGGAAGAGTTAGAGAAAACACTCAGGGGTCTGTAAATCAAAAGAAGCTTGAAAGTCACTGAGAAAGCTGGAAAATTTGGCTGCTTTCTGAAATAGTCAAGAGTTTAGTGGAAGGGGTGGGTTCAAATTTCTGCTCTGACTGGCAGGAGCTCGGAGCTGAGCTTCCCACTGTCTGGGAGAACATTTCCATCTCCAAGAGCAGAGAAGGTGTCCAGTGGGGCTGTTTGACTCTTCTTTTGTGAACAACTTCTTAAACGTCTTGGATCTACCCTGATTTGGAAAAGGAGGAAAAAATATTGCAGTACAGGAAGGCTGCTTTCCCCCAAATCCCATGATGGCATTGGCACATCTGTGTGCTGTGCATTCTGCACAAATAATCGTATCATTTAGAAAATATTTTGCTGTATGTTAATCCAGTTTTATTTTTTAATAACTTTTTAGTTTATTCCTGGTTAGATTGAATGTATGCTAACTAGCCATGCTTTTTGTAGGGCATTTTAAACTTGCTATGCAAAATGCTTTGAGACAGATTTCTGCAACGGTTCTCAGTTACTTTAGGCACCCTCAGGATGAAAAATTTCTGCTTTAGCATTTTTCCTGTGTGGATATAAAGCTTCTTTCCCCCCACCCCCAATTCCTTCTCATGTACACATACACCCCAGGCCAACTAAACACTGGGGAAAAATCTTCCCTCGCACTTCTGCTATCCCAGAGCCCGCTGGGTGACTTCACGTGTATCTGCTGAGCCCAATTTTGTCCATTAAGGGTAAAATCAGGGTAGAATTTCCAAATAACCCAGAATGTTTATGAGAGCAGCTGGGGATTTATACAGCAGACACCCGTGGAACGCGTGGCTGGCTCCGGGGTGCAGAACCTGCCCCTTGTCTATGACACATCATTGGCTTCCCAAACGCTTTCCGTCATGTGGCCAATAGACGTTGACTTTGGCAGCAGTGTTGGGGATGGACCATAGATCATCCTGCCTCATATCTGCTGAAAACCCTGAGAGGCTTCTCAAATAATAATAATAATAATATGACACAGGTGTAATAATATGTTTTCTCCAAGTTATTTCTACCACAGATCTCTAGTGCATGGTCACAAAGTCTATTTTTTGACCCTATTGAGCTGCGTTTGATAACCTTAGACTGGCATTTGGGGAGTGATGTTTGCATGGGGACAAATTCAAATGTACAGTTTTGCCTCTTGCTTTAAAGAAAACTTAGTAATTAAGCTGGGATTGACACAGATCAAAACATTGGCAAAAATCGCTGGAAAGAGTGACTAATTTTTTTTTTATTTCAATTAACAGTTTCTCAGTTTCATGTGTAAACAGTGAAACTGTCAAAAGTAATTATCACAGAGGGAGGAAAAAGCCCAACTATTTCACTCCAAGGTAAAGGAAAATGGACTAAAACAATAGCTGTGTGTGCTGATCAGGCTATCAATGAACTGCATGAGATCAGAGAGATTTTTTTTCTTCTCTTGGCAGGAATCCTGTTAGTACTTATTTTTATGTTCTTTGAAATAATATATTTACTTGTCTAATAACCTCTGCTTGATGAGGAAAGCTTTCAGCTTACAGTTTTTGTAAGGACAGAAGGCTTTTAAATGGCTTTTTAAATTGCTGTTATTTGTACTGTAGAAAGATAAAAGTTATGGGGCTTTCAAAATTATCAGAGACATTTTGTTAACTAATCACACTTCTAATCTGAATTCTCTTTCCAAGCATTTGATTTTTTAAATCCTCTGTGGCTTTTCTGGCACTTATTTTTAACTTGGGCTTGGTTTCTTTGCTTCTTTCCTGACAAACTCGCGTGAGTCTGAGCTAATTATAAAATTGCAAAATTAATTTAATTGCTCATAAGCTCTGCCATATGAATACGGGGCAGGATTTCTTAAGTATGTTGAACTTTATATGAAATATTGGCATGTTAACTCGCCTCCTGCAGAGAAGAATGAAATTTTAACATTCTTTGGCTTCTACTAATTTTTTCCCTACCCTGTGTAGTATGTTTCCCAGGATACATTTCAGGTTTATGAGTTTTAAACTGAGATAAATAGTCCTCTTTGAATATTATTTCCACTGCTGGGTAAGACCACATGGAATTTTTACTTCCCGTAGACGTTATTTTGACTAATCCGTGTTACTTGTTCTATGTTACATCCTCGTGATATAAGTAAAAGCAAATTTCCTAGGGCTGGGTAGAGTTTGTGCTCAGCTGCAGGCTCTGCTCTCCCCAGAGCTGCTGAGATCACTCGCGCGCCGGACGCGTGCGTCGCCGTTTGCCTCCGTCTGACCCCGTTTGACTCCAGAGCTGAGGAAACGCTGCCTGGGTTGACCAGAGCTGTTTGTTTCTCATTTGTCTGCATTTCCATACCCTCCGTGTCTGCTTTCCATTAACGTGGTAGACTTTAGTAGGGGATTTTATATATATATATATTTTTAAAAAAATTTTCTCCAACAACTACCACTGGCCAAACTCAACTCCGCTGGGCACAGTTGGAAATCTCCAAATGCTTTTGAAAAGCTGCCCATGTTTCTCCTTCCAGACACATTCCTCATGGAGCTCGTGTGCTGATGCTCACGCTGGGGGTTTATCTGTTATGTTACTCCAAAAGAAAAAATAAAATCCCTTTTGGTGCTTCTTACAAGGCTCGTGAAGCCAGTGTCCATTGGTTGACCCTTGAGGTGTTTACTCACTCAGCTCTGCTGGGAAACATCCTCTGGTCTATGGAAATTTCCTTGGGTTAGATGGCTTCATAAACAATTGGAGCCTGTGTTATCTGAGCACCATAAAACTAAATGGCTTCTTGACACCATAACATCTATTTAGTTTGATTCTCATAACTTGCTGAATCTCTGTATGATCTCTCCTTCCTTAACTTCAACTTGGAAAAATTCCCTCTTCTCATTTATTTTGCTATGATACTGTCTTCATTCAAATGCCACCTTTAAAGTTTGCTTTTGTAATCTCTCCTTACACAATATTTCTTCCTTTTTATTTTTCAGGGTAGGAGGGGCTTAAGCATTATTGTTAGTTTTATTTCTTTAGTATATTACCATATTTAGTTAAATAATTCTCTCTCACAGGCACTACCTGTCTTGTAGATTGTCACCCATCATTGCATCTTCAGGGAGCCACACATCTATTTTATGGATGAAGCGAGAGGCAGAAGGACTCATAGAATCACAGAGTGGTTTGGGTGGGAAAAGTCCTTTCAAGGTCACCTTGTCCAACTCCCCCCATTCAGGGAGCAAGGCCATCTGCACCTAGAGCAGGGTGCTCAGAGCCCCCCCAACCTCACTTGGGATGGTGCCAGGGATGGGGCAGCCACCACCTCTCTGGGCAGCCTGGGCCAGGCTCTCACCACCCTCAGTGTAAAATATTTCTTCCTTCTCTCCAGACTAAATCTCCCTCTTTTAGTTTCAAACCATCACCCCTTGTCCTATTGCTGTTACTGAGCAGGTGTGGTGACAAATCTGGAAGTTATTGCTCCACTGACTTCCAGCAGCACTTCTCTCTCAACTGTCACCTACTATTAATTTCTGCCCTTTCTACAGCTGTTCCCTTACATCTGAAAAGCTACTCTTTTTTTTTTTTCCCTGTATTTTTCTGAGAGATGTAGGTAGAATAGGAGAGTTACTGTGAAAAACGGGTGAAACTTCAGACCAACCATAAGGTAAAAGAGCTCCAGAGTAATTTCCTACATGCAAAGACACATTTTTGGCCATGGGGCTCTGGCTGACTCTCCCATTTCTTACTGGCAAATGTTTTGACTCCGTGTCAATGCCAGAATTTTAATTGCATTTCTCCCTGACATGAGATACGTAGCCTAAGAACCCGATGTTGAGCTGCAGCTGGAAGCTGACATGAGCCTGAAGTGACACATCCTTCACTGCTGAGTATTTGTCTCCAGCTGTTCCACGGTGGGGTGGGTTATGGAGCCTGCACCTGTGCACGCTGGGGTAGCAGCAGCCAGGGAGGAGGCCCTGCCATAACATTTGTCTGTGAAACACAGACTTTCTCCCTGAAGACATGGGCTCGTGTCAACCAAAGTGGAAACTTCAAAAAAAGATATATATGTGGTGCTGGGAAAAGCTGAAGCATCTTTGCTCTTAAATGTGTGGGGTGATTAATTTCATGTGCCACATCCCTCACACACACATTCTTCTTCTTTGCCAAAAGCTGAATGTAATTGGAAGCCTCTGAATGTCCATCGTTGCCAGACAGCTAAAAATTTAGATACTGTGAAATGCAAACAAATGGAAAAGTTTATCTTTCATGTAAATAGGCAAGGATTATTAAACATTAAATTATTCTTCTCAAAATTGCTCTTTAAGATGGTCTGAGATGAACCCGAGGTGGTTCTTGTGTAGACACCTGGAGCAGGAGGTCAGTGAGAGTGGTCTGGATGAGCAGATTCTCTTTCCCACACTGATTTGTACTCCCTTGTTTGTGTTGAAGAAGCTTCCAAAAATAGCTTCAGGAAGGTATAAACCTTCATGTAGATGCCCCAACATAGGAGTAAGAGTCATTTGTAGTCATAGAACTTATGTGCTTTTCCAGGAGGATGTAAGAACATAGGGATCCAAAATAACATTTCTGTAGATGTCTTTATGCCCACAGTGGGGAAGGGAATGGTTTAGTTAGATGGGCAGGACACGAGCAGACTGTTGATACCCAGAAGCTCCAAGATGAGAGGAGACCTGATGAGTTTTGGTGCTATTCATACTATCAAGACATTGGAGACTTGCTTCAGCGAAAGAAAACTATTTGTATACAACCAGGTTGTTCTTTCACTCCTTTGTATTTTCTTTTTACACTCAGATACTGCTTATCTACTTTGGGGCAGATGCAGAGGAGCTTGAGAGGCTCAGGCCATGTGGGTTTATTGTCATCTTTGCTGGAAGTCTGCTAGGTAAGTAATTTTTTCTTTTGGGCTTCTATTTACCAGCCCTCCTTTTTAAAATATTAGTGATTTAGCTCACCAGTTAGTTAGTTACTTAGTTCAGTTATTTACTTAGTTACTTAGCTTCAGAACGTGCACAGTTCAGAACTATGTGTGAGCAAAGTGCCCAGAACACTAAAATCCTGGTATCTGGGGTTTTTTTTCCAAGGTGTGGTGGCAACATGGCTACTGAATATATTAGGAAAAGAGACTGCCAAACTAAACTTAGCCACAGCCTGAAAATAAAGAAAATTGTGCTTTTTACAATAAAAAAAATTGCATTTTACAAGAACTGTGCTTTACAGACTAAATACAAACCTCCTTTACAAAAGGCAATGAACTTTCACCATTTGGTGTACACATCTGGTCCACATTGATGTGTCTCTTTGTTAAAGGTTAAAATGATTTTGAGTGATCTCTTCTGACACACCACTGCCCCTCTTGGTTTAGTGCTCAGTTCTGTCAGCCCCTTTGCAATGTAGTGTTGCCCTAAACTGCCATCCAGTTGAATAACACAGTGATTTAATCCGAGCTGTCCCCAGTAGACAGGTGTCTTCTCGAGATCATCCAGGTGTTACAGGGAAAGAAAACCAATTTCTCCTGAGGAATTGGCCAGCATGGCTTTTATCTCATCATATCAAAGAAATTTATGAGATGCTGTGAAATGCAAACAAATGGAAAAGTTTCTCTCCCATGTAAATAGGCGAGAATTATTAAGTATTAAATTATTCTTCTGACAACTGCTCTTTAAGATGATCAGAGATGAACCCAAGGTGATTCTTGTGTAGACACCTGGAGCAGGGGGTCAGTGAGAGTAGGGTGGGTTTGGTCTTCTTTCCCCATCTGTCAGGCTCAAAGCTTTGTATAAAGATGGTAAAATGTGATTATCCCAGGCAAACAGAAGTGGAAACTGAGGCACATCCCTTGTGTTAAACTCGGTGGAAAGACAAAGAGAGAAACCTGGATAGTCTGGAGTATTTAACCTCCAAATACCAGTGAGATTCCTTCTGCATTGCCACCCTTTCTACAAAGCAGGATGTGTTTCTGATGGGGGGGGGGGTAAAAACACACAGAGTTTGTGTAACACACTTTGTACAACTCTGAGCTACCAGTTGGGCAACGACGCTTTCCCACTGCGAGACCAGTCAGTGTGAGAAAAAGAAATGGCTAGTGCAGCTTTGCAGCCTCACCACGAGCTCAAGGAGCCTGGTGTTCCTCAAGTGCTGTTGCCTGATTTAAAAAATTTTTTTTTTTAAGGTTCACTCCTCAGTTGCATAACAACATATGCTTTCCCCATTTACAATGTTAAAATAGACCAAGATAAAAAAAAAACCATAAAAATACTCCCACTGTAAATGATACAGCACTGATGTCTGCTGCTGATACACTGATGTCTCCTGCCAAAGCCAGCTCAATGCTGCCTCAATCTGCCATGAGATGTCTGTAACCTCAGAGCCCCAAAGTACAGCAGTGTGCAAGGGAATGACCCCAAAGAAAAAACTGCTTGGCCATCAGAACTTGGAGGTTGTCCCTTAAAGTGTCCATAGCTCCCTGGATCTTCCCAGTGTTCCCAGCAGATACGCTGGTTGGAAGAAAGAAATACCTCAGCTAAGCCTGAAGGCACCTGCTGGAAGGTGTCCCAAAAGGTGGGGATTGGCAATAGTGGGGATCAGTCTGTGCTGGTGGCAGATGTTTTTATGTTCAATAGTGACTGGGAGGAGTATTTCCCACTTGGGAACTGTCAGACACAAGATGTCTGTGGTGTATTAAGAGCTTTAGAAATAAAATACTAGCCTGTGATAGAGGTTTGCTTTATGTGCAGCTTCTCTCTCGTCAAAATAACTTTGAGGAAGAATTGTTTTCCTTTTTGAACACCTGTTTTTGACATTTCTGAAGTGGAAAAAGCTTTTTGTTGTTGTCAGAATGACTCTGTTATGAAGTGTAGATGTAGGTAGGGTAAGGAAGAAGTTACAATGAATACCTTGAAGGGATTCCTGCTTCTTGCACATGAAATAGAAATGTAAGTTCTAGCACCTCTCAACCTTCCCATGTCATAAACAAATGTGGAAAGGGCAAATTCTCAGCTGTGCGACAGGATTAAAACAAGCAGCAAAACCCATCTCCTCTCAGCTCCAACCTGGGCCCCCCCCTTCCCCAGCACTGAAGATTTTCAACTCCAACCTGTCGCCCACACCAAATCCTAGACCTGACACCAACGTGATGCCAATGACACGGGCACCTTTTCCTCTTGGCCGACAGTGGTTTTGAGAGCACACAGTGACCATTTGCCTCTGTCCAGAGGTTTGGATGGCCATGTAAAGACCTTGGGATGAATTGGTGGGCAGAGAGCAGGTGATAAGGTTAAAAATGCATGATGCCTGCAGTTTATCACTTGGATATCAGCAAGATGGAGGTGCCCGTGTGTGTTTGGATTCCAGATGCACCGATCTGAATATGCTTGTCTGAACCAAGTGGCTGCTCTAAACCTTCACCAAGTGTCCTCAGTCAGAAACCCCAGACCCTCCCACACTGACCTGCAATGTACATCAGGAACTGCTGCAGTGGGTTGCAAAGCATTGTGCCTAAGAAATGAAGTCTGGAGAGAAATGAGTCTTCTGTGTGATTATTTCATCCTTTTTGGCTTCTCTGATTCAGCCTAGTGCTGAACCTCTCCCTTCTCTCCCCCTTCCCATCAGCCCCACGAGGCCTCCCTGACCTTCCAATCCACCCACGGTTTCCATGTTACTGTCAGCCTCTTTACACTTGACTGATGAGAAATATGTGATTATTCAACACGTCATAAAAACAGCCAGAGCAAATGAAGGAGAAATCTGGAAAGTATTTATAGAAAATCTGTAAACAATCATTGCAACTCAGCGATTCAAAGCTGCACACACATTAGCTTATTAGCTGTGGAGCTGTCAGATGTTCTTTGGTTCCTTCACCTTTCTTAAAAACTAAACTGCTTTGTTATACCCCCAGCCATTTTGTGTTTCTTCTGCTTTGGTATTTTTTGTGACTTCTGTCCATAGAAACAGGTTCTTTTCTGAGTGTATTTCACAGACCTGTTTGTAGAAACAATTTATTTTTTGAGCTACTCTGACTGAGATTATGTTTTCACCCCATTTATGACTACACAACATTTTAATGACTTCAGAGGTTTGACAAATACCCATTCACTGACATTCCTTGCCTGCTAAAAAGGCTTCTTGAGGTGACCTCAAGCACGTGCAACTGTTCGCTGCCTACATCTCAACAACAAACTCGGGTAAGTAGGAAGAAGGAGGTGAGAAGGAAGCAGCTGTGAAACTCTCCTGGAAGGTGACACAAGGCAGCAGTGGGACAGGGGCTGCAAATCCTCTCTGTGAGAGGCTACTCACCATGGCGTGGTTCAACCAGAGCGGGATGACTCCATCGAGGCTTTTGGGGTAAACCAGCTCTCGGTTGTAGCTGTACAGTGTCCAAAAGGATATGGACACAAACTGCAATCAAAAGACAATAGGGAGGAAATTCCCAAATGAAAAAAAGGTGGCTAGTGCTCTTGTTTCTGAGAAGGAAAAGCATCTCCTAAGTGGAAAGTGGCAATGCTGCCAGCTAAACATGTGTCTCACGGGTTACAACATAAAGGAATTTACTCTGAGGTGCATGTTCTGTGTTGATACTGCAAAAAAAAACCCCTTTGCAAGCTGCCATCACTGATGTTTTCTATGGAATACTAGATTAGTTTTAACTATATTATTTTTTTCTTTCCTTTGCAGATGAGATCCTTTGATGGTCCAGAAGTTCTCCTCAAGGGACTGGCTGTCAAGCCCCAGCGTTTGTTCTGCTCAGTAACAAAGTAAAACCAGGTCTTGGTAAGACAGTTCAGCTAAACCTTACCCTTATCTTCACAATTTATAAACCCAATTCCTAAACTGCAGGTCTGAGCTGTGGGCACCCTTTCTTTCGTTTTTTTTTTTGCCTCTGGCAGAGGAGGATTTATAGTGGGAGAATGTAACCCAGAGGAAATGAGCCCTGGTGCCAGTTACTGATAGCTGGAAGCTGATTTGCACTTGGTTTTTTTTGGCCTGGTCTTGTATCTGAGCACACTTTGCTCAGAGGGTTGGAAATCAGGGGTGTGAAGTGCTGGAAGAATGAGGTTCCCTGTGCCTCTGTCCTGAGGGCAGGGTGAGGATGCCTGAGGGGGGATAGGCCAGTGGCATTGTGAATACTGCTATGCCACTGCCAGGGAAGATAAATTAGCCAGTCTCTCTGTCTCCAGACCTGGAAGGGCTTTTTTAGTGAGCCAGCTGGCTTTGCTGCTTGCAGACCAGATTTAAGCAGCCCTTTGAGGTTGAGAGGTGGCTGCTGGCTGTGCTCACACTGAGCAGGACCCACATCTTTAAGTAACCCATCAGTTCCTCTCCAACCCCCAGCACCAGCTCAGCAGCATTTTGATGCACAGCACTCCTTGTGAGGGAGCAGGGGAGCTGTGGTGAATCTGATGTTGGCTGTGCCTATAATTATCATCCAGTGAATTTGCTTCTCTGTGGCGCTTACTTAAAGCCACGCTGGAGTCAGAGGAGGAGCTGTGAGATTCTGCTGCCTCTTAGGTACCCTGTCCTGGCCCATGTTGCCCTTTAGAGAAGTGCCCTAAGTCGATAAACTACTTGGATGATGGGATTACTGGAGAGGTTACACCACATACACCCTCTGGGCTCAACCTGTGATCGCTCGGGGACAGCAGCCTTCAAGTTTGTGCAAGAGGCTCTGCCTTCAACCACGAGAAGCTCAGCAGCGTTTCTGCTTCTGAACTGTCCAAATCCACTTTTCAAGTGGTACAAGAAAACCCTCCAGTTCTTATTTATTATGTGTATGTTATGTCATAACCCCCTAATCGTTTATGCAAACATGATTTTTATGTACAGAGGTTACTTACTGTGGACACTGGGAAAGCCAGGACACTGAAAAGAAGGTCCCTGCTGGAAATCACGCGCTTAGCACATCGCAGTTGCTTAATTAGTCTCAACGCGTCGGCCAGGAAGGACACCCCATAGAAGACAGCCTGCAAAACCTAAAGTAATTACACCTAATGAGGGAAACTCATCCAGCTTTAATTAGCACGTTCCTCAATGAACTCCCTTCTTGCTCTTCAGGGAGCTGTTTTGTTCGCGAGCTGTGAGCCCGCGTGAGGGAAATAGCTGTCGGCTACATCTTTTTTACTAACTGAAACTGATTAAATAAAGTTGGTAGGGAGGTAACTGCAACAGTATCTCGTTTAATAGACCAAACAGAGACATGTGATGTGATTCAGATGGGAGAGGTGGAGGGACAGGTTGAAAGCCAGCTCCTTCCCACCCCCCCCCCATGCTAATTGGTACATGCTCAATGCATCTGAGCGGGAGCAGGGGAGGACAAAATACACCAGGAGAAGCTGAGGTTGCTGAATAACTTCTACTCTTTAGCCAACACAGGGTCAACGTTCTGGAAACTCATGGTGCCCTTGGTCTCAGTGTCAAGTAGCTCAAAAAGCTCTAATGTGAGAATGCAGTGCAGAAGTCACAGAAACCAGAACCTCTTTTGCTGATGCAGAGGGATTCAGGAAAGGATTTCAGGTGCGTAGAAAAGATCCAGACTTCGCTTTTTAAACTTAATCTGTTAAAATATTTATAACTAATGAATTCTGGAGTTGGGAGGGATTGTTGTGGAGGTTTTGTTTGGTTTTCGTTCTTTAAATTGTTTACAAGTAACAAGGGTGGAGTTGTTTGGGGAGGATTGTTAAAGAATTATGCAAGTGCACAGCGACAAGAGAATTCTGCAAACTGTGTGTGAAATTGTCATGATATTGTGGTTTAAGCCACTGTTGCTTTCCTGATTATTTTGTTTGCTCCCCTAACACTACACACCAGACTTCTCAGATGCACAAAGGCAAAGCCTGGCAGGAAAATACTTCTCCTACTACCTTGCATTCAGCACTGAGTCCAGCTCAGCTCTGTTCACTCATGGGGCAGCCCCTTCTTTTTAAGGCCAGGTTGTCCCAGAGTGATGCAATATGGGAGATGCAGCTTTCCACAAATCCTGGACCAGACAGTGATGCCTGAAGGGAAAGAGGCTGTGCCTCAGCTTTCAAGATGAGGTCTTTTTTGCCATGATCTTACTTTGAATCAGATATTTATTTAGAGCACAGAAGCTGAAGTTGTGGCCGGTTACTTCATCGGTTTCTGAAGGAGATGAGAAGGGTGGTGCTTGGGAGGGGACAGAATTAGTGCAATGCTTTTCCATCAAAAATTCATTTATTATTAAAATATTCAAGGGAAGGAGGGGACTGTATTTTCACCATGCCCATTGTCAAACAAAGGTTTCTAGAAGCTCTGTCCATGGAGCAAAGCAGCCACAGTTTGTATGATCAAAGTATCCATGCAGTTCTCCTCACCCCTCCCCATCCATTATTTGTGGCTTCTCAGCAAAGGCAAAGGATGCATCCTTCCTTCCCTATCTTTTCCACAGTCCAGATGGTTGCCACAGTAGACTTCAGCCAGGTGCCAGTGGTGGTGTGTCCTCACATCCCCAGGTGATGTAGTGATGCTGACACAGGCCATCCCCAGGTGATGTAGTGATGCTGACACAGGCCATCCCCAGGTGATGTAGTGATGCTGACACAGGCTGGGAGACTGGCCTAAGGTCACCCAGGATGAGGTGTTGGAGGCCATGCTCCACGTGGTTCAGCTGCAAAGCCCTTTGACTCCTCTCAAGAGTGGGGAGAATGGCCACATTTTTACATAAAAAAACCTCAAGCAGCTCCTTCAGAACCCACATATGGCTTTCTTCAGTTCTGAGGCACACCAACCACCTCTTTTAAATGTGGTTTTCTTTCTCCCCATTATCACAATTAGCTTCTATAACTCCAGAGTTTCAGTCAGTAGGGATTCAGCCCTCCAAGCCATGGATGTAGGTCAGAAAAGCCCATACTGGGGCACAGAGTACTTAGGACCCAAGCACACGTTTAACCCAAACATCTTCCCCAGTCCTTGGCCTCACCAGGACACCAAAACAAAGTCCTGGAAGAGCTAAGAAAAGCCTGGTTATAAACAGAAGCTCTTGTTACATCCCGTAGAGCCAGCAGCAACTTTCTGTAAAAAGCATGAAAAATGACCATGAGGGTGGTGACAGTCTGGTGACACATGGTGACTAATTGCCAATAAAGCAATTAGGGAGAGGCCTGGTTCCCAGAGGATGGGGCTATTATTATCTTGTTCATGGTCAGCCTGACATTAATCATGGGACAGGGACAGGCTGCTTCTTCCCCCTCCTTCAAAATTAACTAAAACAAACATTTCTGAAAAGAAGCAGTCCCAAAACAGCCACATTCTCAGCCTGGTAAATATTCCGTCCTATACAGAGGAGGACAATGTTATCTGGTGTGTGGAAAATGCTTATCCAAATGTGTAACCTGACCCAGTTCTCTGGCTTAACAGGGAGAAGAACAACTCTTGAAGAAGTTTGAACTCAGGCCTCAAGCTTGTTTTTGCTCTGCTCGTCACTCTGCTCTTCTCCATTACTGTGAGTTCAAAGGGGTTTCAGTCATTTTGTGATCGCCTTGGATTTCCAGGAGCAACAGAAGAATATAGAAGTGATTTTTCAAGTCAGAAAACTGGCCCTAGCTGTAACCATCCCAGTAACACTGCCTGGCAGGGTGCACTGCTAGTAGGCTCAGTCAGAGCTCCAAACCCATGCTCCTCCAGGCTTATTCCTGTAAGAAAGGTGCATCCAAATTTCACAGCCCTTTACTAATGGGAATATGTTGCCATAAATAAAAAATAAGAATAACTATAAAAAATTGACATGAAAACATCAAATTATTCCAGATGTCCTGTGTCTTTCCAAAGCAGCAGTGCTGGGTCTCCCAGATCCATTGCAGCCAGTCATGGAATAGAAACCCGCTGGCTGTAAATAAAGAGGAGCCCCTAAAGTATTCCCACAGGGCCAGAAGGAAGACTGGAAGCACTCAGAACACTAACGATTAACCCAAGGAGGACAATCTGGATGTGATTATCCCTGTTGGAGAGATGCTGCTTCCCTCGCCAGACCCCACAGGGCTCCGTGGCTCTGGGTGCTGTAGAAATGCTTCCTTTGGCCAGATGGAGTTTCCAAACTGAGAGTCGTGGTGACAAAGACAAACAAACTTTAATTTTTATCTGCTGCTGTGATTAAAGGGGTGTTTCTGTTTAACTAACCTGACATGATTTACTTTTCCCGTGCAAGATCTGGTCAGATGTATAAACTGGAATCTCCAACTAGGACAAATAAATGGGGCTCCAAGCTCTGCCCTGAAGGGAGGATAAATCCAATCTTCTGAGTGGGTTATTAGGCAGAATAGTCAACATTTAGTGCAGAGGCACATCCATTATGATAGCAACTTGTGAGATACAGCTACTAAATCCTGAGTCTATTTTGGAATAAATACAAACCAGCTTTCAGGAGCATTGGAAAGTGTTTCAATGACGAGCGAGAAAAGGGTACGGAAAAAAAATGGGGCAGGAAGGCAATTAATAGTTATTAAAGGTGCAGTGTGCTCATTATGCAATGATTTATGAATAGATTTACAGCAGCGAGCAGATTTTATGAGCTCGGATATTTCAGGCAATGAATGATTCAGCTTGTGCTGTTTTGTGTCCCAGACATATAAATACAAATCTGGGTTTATCTGTCATTTCTGCTCGTTCAATAATCAGTCAATGAACTCCTTTGATACAAAACCCACTGATTCTTTTTTATCTTTTTATTTTTTTCCCTCCTATAAAAATATTTCCTTTTTGAATCTTGATTGCTATGATCATTAACTAGATAACTGAATCTGAAGTGACCTCAGAGCTGTATCTCTCTTGAGAGAGCCACATGACTAGGGAGGAATTGAACGAGGTGCTAAAAGAGGGTCATAGCTCAAAGAAACTCTCCCAGCATCCCTCCAGCAGGGCTGGGAGGTGAGCTGCATTTCCATCCTCAGAAAAGGCCATGTTTCCCAGTATTTGCAGTTCAGATGGGAGCAAGCTGGCTACAGCAGCTTTCCACAGAAGGAGATTTTGAACTGTGGAATTTCTGGGGGGAAAAATTTCCAAGCAATTCAGCCAGTTGGTGCCAGATACCAGGTGATCACAGCCCAGAACAGCTGGACAAGTGCTTGTGCCTGGCTCTGGGGAAGCCTTCAAGGCACAGCCCAGCTCTGCCCAGCATAGCAACTCCACTGAACCAGTGCAGCCCAGTGGGATGCCCTTGACTGCTTCTCTTCCCCAGGATAGTATCCCAGCACCTCAAGGTGTCTCCTGGGACTGCTTCCAAAGGCGGAGAAATGTAACACATCAGGTTGGACATCTGTGTTCTTCTTGTTCCTTGATGTCCCTCAGCAGCAACAGGGAGAGGCTTAATGCCAACCCATGAGATGACTGTTCTGGGTCCTGTGGATCCCACAGGGAGCTCCACAGTTCCTTGGGCCACATCATCTTCTCACCTTCCTCTTTTATACAGCAGTCCAGGAAACTTTTTTCCATCTGGAAATATCAACACTGTCCAGATAACAGGAGAAGAAAGGTTGACAGCACTTTTCTTTCCAGATTCTTTTCTGGTTTTGACAATTCTCTCTTGGAAAAAAATCCATATCTCTGTAGAAGAAGGATGACTGGCCTTGAAGAAGGAATTTTGCACACCCTGCCCTGTTGCCACATTTTCTATGTGAGAGATTGGGAACTTCTTCAGCCCAAACCATCTCCCCCTTGGCTGACAGCTCTATTTTAGTACCAGCATCAGATCAATAAGTGGTTAAAAGATGGGAGACAAAGGATTGGAGAAGTGGAGCAAGGGCCCCTGCTCGCAGAGATTTAATGAGACCTGAGCTGTTCAGCAGATCTGTAAATGAGCTGGGGAAGGGAGAAAACACTGAGGTGGTAAAGCTTTGTAAAAAAATCTTTTTTATTTTTTTTCTTTCTGTCAAAGCAATGCCTTACTGTAAAATTGCCAGAGAATGTCAGGATATGGAGCACCTGAGAGATCAAATAGCAGGTGAGAATCAGTGTTGGTAAATGCAGTGTAAAGCATTAAAAAAGCAACTTCAATTGCTATGTTTCAATGGTGAGTTCTAACTTAACCATCACCGTCCAGGGAAGAAATGTTGGCTCACTGCAAATAGTTCTCTCAAACTGCCAGCTCCTTGCTTGCCAGTAATGAAAAAAATAAAATAAAAGACAAATGGAGAGCTAAGAAATTTTAAGAAGCAATAAACAACAGCCAAGGAACTACCTTTAGGCTGCTGCTGTGCTTCTAGCTCGAGCACCACAGCCTGCCCTACTTACCCCTTCCTGAAGCTGGAACAAACACCTGCAAAGGGCACCCAAGGTGCCTTAGTGGGAGCAGCAGCCCTTTGTGAGGGCAGATGAAAAAGGCTCGGGCTTGAAGCTTGCAGAAAAGAATAACCAAGGGGAAAACCTGGTAGAGATCTCTAATGAGTGTCAAAGAAAAAAGTTGAACAGGGAATGGCAATTAAATGATAATGCAGAAGTAAAGGTGAGTCCAGTTGGGTCATTGGGAAGCAAGGGATGAGCTGCTTTTTCCTGCAAGACATGTTTGCCTCCATGCCACAGGGTAGGGAAGGTGCCAGATATATAAACAGGTATGTTTTTCCTTTAGAGAGGTGAAGGGAAGGCTTTGAACAGTCAGGAGCTACCTTGGCCTGAATGGATTTTCCCAGCTGGGTGAGTGTGCCAATGTGAGGGCAGAGCCACGAGAAGGTCATTTCACACTTCCACGTGCTCTTGTCTTGTGCAACCTTTCCCTCATCATCCACTGCTGGTAACTAAGGGAAGCAGGGTGGTGATTTCCATATTTCTGTGTCCCAAACTACTGCAGGATGGGTTACTTGCTGCCTCCTCTTGATCTCATGCTTTAGAATTGTGTCAGGTATCAGTGAAACAATGCCAGAGGATGTGGGTGGAGATGCTGTTTTGCCTGGCAGTGTGGCTGGTCCTTTAATGGGGCCAGCGTTCCCCAAAGCACACAGGAGAGGAGCTTGGTACACAGTCCCTTGCCTTGGACTTAGCTGGTGGTGGTTTAGTCTACTGACATATGTCCCAGGGGGACAAACTGAATATCCTTAAGGTTGTTGAGTCCTCATCATCTGATTGTTGGCATTTCAGAAAAATTAATCTTTAAAGCATCACAAAAAGCCTTGATGAGCTGATAGAGCCCACATGGCAACAAGCCATACATATGCCATCCTGACACATCCATTGTGTCCCCATCCTTCCACAGCCAGCTTCACAACCAAGAAGGGTTCTCTGGCTTCCTGGCCACTCACGAGCCATTTATTCCCTTTTGCTTGCAAATATTTCACAGAGTCACACAATAGTTGAGGTTGGAAGGGACCCAAATTTCCAACTCCCTTGGAGTTCTCCAAAGCCTTTAGGTTTCCCTGGAACTCCACCAGGAGGTGTCTCCTTCTGAAGAATTAGAGACACAAAGATACCCTGGGCCAGACCTCCCACTGCTATTTAACTCTTGACAGTCACAGAGAATGGACAGAAGGCTATGGAGGTCCCTGTGGTTGTCCTTCAGATTAGCAAATGTCCCTGAAATTTGTCCCTTGTAGGAACACTCTCCACACTCGTAGTCTTTCCATCCCACCACCACAAGTCATTGATGAAGTTCTTGGACCCTTCTCCCCCAGGGTACCTCACATGCTTCCAGTTTGATTTCTAGCTTGTGAAACATTAGCATGCTGGGAGAACCCAAACACTTTTGGTACTTTTGGGAATTGCAGGAAGCAGTTGGCAGCACTGTTAGGACTACATGTAATAAAAATCACAGGCACCTCTCTCCACAGGCTTCAATTCCTTTCCCTCATGCTCTCATCTGATGTCAAACGAAGCATGGACTCCAAGTGACTAAACTAGCAATGGTTTGTTTTACCTCTTCTGGAATTTACAGGACACAAAAGCCTATTCAAAAATATGAAGTGAAACTCCAAACAGCATTATAATTAAGGGCTAGATGAGAGTTATCAAACTTGCACCTGTCCTGGCTGGACATACCCCACCTTTCTGCCCCTCTCTTCACCAGTAGCTCACCTATTTATAAGGAGGCAGCAAGATTCAGAGGACTTTCTGAAAGCCAAGAGGCTCAACAATATTCTTGCAGCATAAAACCTGTCAATATATAGAATCATAGAATCAACCAGGATGGAAAAGACCTCCAAGATCACCAAGTCCAACCAATAACCCTACTCTACATGTCCACTGCTAAACCATGTTCCTAGCACCTCATTTACCTAACTTTTAAACACAGCCAGGGATGGGGACTCCACCATAGCCCTTGGCAGCCTGGGTCAGGGTTTGACAACCCTTTTGGGGAAAAAATTCTTAATATCCAACCTAAACCTCCCCTGGTGCAACTTGAGGCCATTTCCTCTTGTCTTAGCACTAGTTAGGAGAAGAACCATCCTACAGCACCAGCATGGCTCCCTGCTCAGTTTCCTTTGGGGTCTAAACCGTTAAAAGAAGCAGCTTAACAGCAGCAAATATACCAGCTGCATATGTCTTGAGGCACAGATGGCAGACAAACAAATAGACATATTGGTATCGCTGTACAACACGCTTTGCTTACCAGATTGAGGACTGTCAAATATTTCCACTGCCCACCGTAAAGGAACACTTCAGATGGCCTCTCTTCTGCTTTCACTTGTGTGATGGAATAGGCAATGAAAAAATACCAGGCGAAAGCAAGGCAATGGTAAGTTGCTAGAGTCGAGGTTTCCATGCTTTGGGGTGAGAATGAGGGATTATTGGTCCAAAAGCAGCTTTTTTTTTCTCTCTCCCAAGGTCCTCACTCGCTGTGCATGGTAAAGGGCAGAGCAGCAGGGTTTCCTTTGGAGCAGGCTGGTGACACGGTGCCTCTTCGCTGTCGTCAAAAGGAACAATCCTAAGGCAACGAACTTTGCTTCTATTTGTTTCCCTTCTCTCTGCACTGATCAGCTGGGGGGGTGGGAGAGAAGAATAGGCTTATTCCCCAGATTTAAATGCCTTGCTCAAGATTAGTGAAGATTACTGAAGATTAGTTGCAGAGTTACGTAAGTTTTTTGGTTGGGTGTTTTGTTTTTTTTTCCGAAGTGGGGGGAGCTCTGCTGCTGATTTTGTGTAACAGGCTGTCGGGCTTCAGGCACTGTTTTCCTTACACACAGAATTACACAGAATTATTCCTGAGGCTGGAATAGACCTTTGAGATCATCAAGTCCAGCCTAACACCTGACACCATGGCACCCAGCTAGACCATGGCACTAAGGGCCACATCCAATGTTTTCTTAAACACCACTAGGGATGGTGACTCCACCACCTCCCTGGGCAGCCCATTCCAGTGTCTAATGAACCTTTCTGTAAGGAAGTAGCTGAGGGTGCAGCCATGGATCCAGCTCAGCTTTGGGAAGCCTCTGCCACTGGTTTTACCTTGTGTCAAAGGAAAAAAAAAAAAAAGTGAGAAATGTAATAGCCTGTGAAAGCAAAACTGAATTGATTTGTTGATAGGCTATGGAGGTGGCAAGGGAACAGAGAGGATTCCTAGGCAAAGGTCCTTGGGGTGGACACTGTGATGGGGGAAAAGGCTCTGCTGGCTTTACACCTGGGATCATAGTATCATAGAATGGTTGGGGTTGGATCTCTGGAGATCACCAAGTCCAACCCCCCTGACCCTGCCAGAGGAAGGTCACGCAGGGCAGGCCACACAGAAACAGATCAAGGTGGGTTTGGAAAGTATCCAGAGAAGGAGGCTCCACAGCCTCTCTGGGCAGCCTGTTCCAGGCTCCATCAGTCTCACAGTGAAGAAGTTTTTCTTCATGTTGAGGTGGAACTTCCTGAGTTTCACCTGCTGCCATCTCCTCTCATCCTGTCACAGGGCACCACTGAACAGAGACCGGCCCCTTCTAATTGACACCCACCCTGCAGATAATTGTAAGCATTCATAAGATCCCCTCTCAGGCTTCTCCAGGCTCAACAGCCCCAGGACTCTCAGCCTTTCCCCATCACGGAGATCCATCACAGGTGTGCACAGGTCAGACAAACCCTAAGTCACTTTGAACCTCTAGCAGGGATAGAGACACAGATCAAAGAATTTGCGTGACAAACCCTAAGCACTGAGCAGGGCATCTCATCTACCTGCTTCTTTACTCACTGCCATTCACCTTCAGACAGCCCCTGCTCCCTGGCGTGACATCAGGGCACCATGGGGGCTGGGGTGAAGAAGAGAAGAACCGATACTGGCGCAACGACCCTAAAATGAAGCGAGCCAAAAAGTTCCCATGGAGACGCTCATTTTTCCCTCCCCTCCTGCCTCCCCAAGCAGCCCTAATTAACCCTGGCAAACACAAACAGCATTTCCTATTTGGACCAGAGTCTCCCCAGTTGCAGCATTTCAGGGGAGGCTCTGACAGGAGTAGGTGCTGTGCCCCAGCCCACAGCCCCATCTTCCCCACACAGGATAGGGACGGGGTAGCTCTTTTCCCCCCAGTGGAGATGTCCCCATGGGCAGGGCTGGGCTTTGGTCAAGCCAACTGCATGAAAGGGATCTCTGTTGGGTTTTTTTTTCCCCTTCTAACAGGCAGCGTTGAGCAATCTGCTGTGGTTTGGTTTGTTTTGGCTTTTCTCTTGCATTTTTTTTCCCCTGATACCGGACATAAGGCTCCACGTGGGATGACTTCCTGTGAACTCAGACAGCAACATGCATGTGTGTTGGGAAACAGCCCTGGCACTTCAATATCCTCCTCTGTTTCATCGACTTCTCCCCTAGATGACTTCTCCTTCTTGTTAAGACATCCCTGGGTAAGAAGGCAGGATCAGAACAGGACTGTGGCATGGAAGGGTTCTTTTTATTAGCTATCTGCACAGACAAAGCACTAAGCAGACAGCACATGACAAGTTATCTTCACCCCAGTCTTTCTGAGCTTTTGCTGGAGTACTTTTAAAATGTGCTTCTGTTGAATAGGTGCCCAGATACATGCAAATATATGTAAATATATGCAAAATGGCAAGGTATGGGTTGTTTTTCTTTTTTGTTGTTGTTGTTGTTGTTGTTTTTTGAAGGATCTTGGCCGGTATGGCTGGGAAGGTGTCAAGTACAGTGACAGTTTTCTGATGTGGACACCTGTCCCACAGACTGAGGCCATCTGCTTTGCTTTCCCATGTACGAGACACGAGTCCTTTAGCTGAGACAGGGATGAAGTTCAGCTGTAGAAAAATGGCAGAGGAAGGATGAGCGTCAGGGAGGATCTGAAGTTGAACACCCCCCAGTTCATGGAGTCCTCCTTATTTCACTGCTGCAAGTGAATACACTGGAAAGGTCTTAATTTGTGCCTTCTCTCCATGGGTATGAACATCTACTCAAGGTTCAGTGGCAGGAGAAATTCAGCCCCAAAGTTTTCTGGGGAGGTGGAGAGAAGGAAGAGAGAAGGAGCACATTGAGGCACAGGCAGACACACTGCTGCAGGGCTGGTGGGATGGCTTAGGGCAACACCACTTTCCACCTAGTTGGCACCACACCTCAGCTCACATCTGCTGCTCCCCTGGAGCTGAGCCACCTTCACACACTCTGCCAATGCTCCCAGACTGCTTCAGGTGCACAGCTGACTTTGTATAGAAGCAAACTGGGAGTTCCCACTTAGGCTATTGATGTGGCTATCAAGCAGTCCCCAAAAGTCCATAATTACCACAGTGTTTAGTTACCACCTCAGCCTGTGGCTAGTGAGGCAGGTGGTAGAAACAAATATTCCTGCTTCCTCATGGGCTGATGATTCGTTTAGAGGCCAGTTTGGCAACTTTCAAATATTCTCAATATTTTTGCCCTGGCAAAGGTCAAGGTTTCCTCTCTATCAGGGCAGAACAAGTGAGAGTGAGGCAGAAGATTGGTAGCAGGTGACAGCAGTTAAGGCTGGGTGGAGGAAGCTATTTAAAGCCAAGCAAAGGCCCAGGAGAGGTTTGATTGGGTTCAGAAAGCAAAGCTGGGGCTGTGTGTGTGGCCCCCTTTCCTAGGAACAATCAAAGAACATGGGACTGATAAGCAGCTGAGACTCATCTCCATCAGAGGGATTCTTTTAGGTTGAAGGCAACATGAGGAGCTGGGTGAGTACATTTTTCTTTTGTTTTCCTGACCCTCATTTCTTTCCTGGATACAGTTCTATTATCTCATGTGTGGGTTTATAATTTATCTGTTTTTAATTGGCTGCTCTTGTAAGCTGGCTTGTGTTAAGGGTGGCATTCCTTGAAAGCAGGGCCCGGGGCTGTTCTTGCCCAACATCCTCCATGTGTGATGGGAGTGTGTCCAGAGTTAACAGGCTCCATTTCTGCAGCATTCTGATTTAGTTGCAGGTAACAAAGGGATCTGTTGTGGAAGAAGCATTTTCTGATCAAGCATTAGCCAAGACAGCTTTTTAGCATGTAGTGTGAGGCTGCCCGAGCTCTGTCTCCTGGGACACCTGCAATAATGATTTGTTCTGTGACTGTCCTGATGTATGAAATGAAACATAATGAGCAAAACTGCCAGCCTGGCACAGTCTGTTCCAGGTAGCCTCAAATCCTGAGGCAAACTCCCCCAAATCACGTGGTTAGTGTAATTCACAAGATTTAATTCTCTCTGGGTTTCATTTGTCTTGGGCTTAAGTAGCTTCTTAAAGGTCTGAGTTTCCCAACTCTTCCTCGAAGGTGTGTGGTTGACAAGTGTAAAAAGTTTTATCTGCTAATTAAAGCTGAGGGCATTGCCTACTGGTGCAGCACTGATAGAGACAACTCATGAAAATCAATAAAAAGAACCTGAGATATCTCACTGAAAATATGAGAATGGGCAATGCTACAATATCTGCCTGCTCTGTATGGCAAGCAGGAAACATGTACAGTTTGTGCATCCTCCTGCATCAGCCTCTTTATCTTGTGTAAGATTGGTTTGGGTTTGGGTTTTTTTTTTTAAGTATATATTTTTAAGGAGAAGGAAGTGATTTATTTCCTCTTGATAGGCTTGTTCTGAGTTGTTTTAAAGTTGTTCCAAAATGACAAAGTCCAGAGGTATTTTTCAGTCCCAAAGTGATGACTGGAGTCAGTGAAGACTGGATTGAATAGTTGGACCTAAACTCACACAGGTTTCAGTTTCTCTATCCCAGGGAGTTCTGTTGGCTTTTAAACTGCATGTTTATTCAGACTGCTAAATCAAACATTGCTTTGATCCAGAAACAAAACTTCCTGTCTAACAATGATTTGACATTTCTGACTTTTTTTTTTTTAATGACTGAAAATGATGACATTAATCAAAACAAAACCTTCTCAGCTAACAACTTGGGTTCTAAAAGTAAGTATGTTGAAACTAAGAAAGGTTTGATTGGAAAAACACTTGCCTCTTGCCTCTCATTATCTCCAGCTTGTGGTGGAAATTAGTAATTGTTTCCCTTATCAGCAAGCCCCAATAGCATCTTGTCTCTTGGCAAAGTGAATATTATTTAGAGCATTGTTTTCATTGATTCTTAATGGCTTCTAAGAAGTGAATATATCAAGATCTATAACCCTGCTTCTCAGTTTCACCTTTTCCCTTCTGTCACAGATGCAGAATTAACTCTTGACCTTTTAGAAAGCTTGCACACAAACAGCCTGAAGTTCACAGCAAAACAAACACCCCACAGTGTTCTACGGAAGAAATGTCAGGGTGGTTTTTTGATCTTGGACACAAAAGCTGTGACTGGTTCTCATTAGACTCCTTCCTGCTAGATAATTGTGATGGGCAAGCAAAGAAATGCATTTATTTGAGGTTTTACCTTTTCTAGAGGGGACCAAGAACAGAGCAGCTGGTCCTGCAGATAGGTGGGTGTTTGATAACATGATGCATATCAATATATTTTGACTTGTGTGGGGCTTCTTCATCTGAAACTCATTGAATTGTAGGCCAGGACACACAAACTCTTTGAGAGAAGAATGTAATGAAGATTTATGACAGAGCATTTTGCTGGACTGATGGGGTAAGAATTCCCTACTGTGGTGGCAGAGTAGGAAAACCATGGAAGCTGCTTTACTTTCATGACTATAAGAAAGCACCACTCATGGCTTTTTTCCACTTGCTGATCAGAGATAAGCAGATCTAGTCTGTTACTCTTGGCTTTCTGTTGTCTTTCTATAATTGTACAGAGCTCTTCTATACACAAGACAATCTATCACCCAACTCTGCCCCAGCATTCGGTGCTTGCTGAAGTTATTACAAATGGATATTTGATACTAAAATAAAGGTTCATCTCTAGCCTGTATCTGTGTAATACCTAAATCTTGTCACAACCTTTGACAACTTTGAGTGCTGGGCAGAGGAGGGAGCTGCTAACCTCTGCCATAGGCATGGAGAAGAGCAACCCAGAGCACTGAAATGTTGTTGGCAGGAGGTTGTAGCAAGGTGGAGTCGGTCTCTTCTCCCAAAGATCAAGTGACAGGTTGAGAGGATATGTCCTCAAGTTGCACAAGGTGAGATTAGGGGTGGAAAAGAACCCTGCCCCTGCCAAACTCCAGCTGCTGGTTATCAGCTGATTCAGCTGTTTGCTGTTTATGTGGCTGAACAGCTGCTTGTGGTTGGCAGGGAGCTGAGGTGTGCAGGACAGACCTGCCAGCTTGGTCACAGGGGATGCTTTCTGCTGCGGTTCCATTGCAATGCTCAGTACCATCTGAGCTTCTAGACAAACTGTGTGTGTGTGTTGGTCTTAAAGCATGAGGTGAAAGTTGGGGGAAAGACAAAAAAACAGTTGGGAGTTCAGAGAGTCCTGTTTCTTCACAGGTTTTGCCCCACATTCATGGTGTTGCCTGCATTGGTGGGTGCTGCTGAGGTGACTGGCTGCAAGGGGAAGTTTGACCTTTCAGGCAGGAAAATAAAGGAGAGAAAAAAAGAGCAAGGGTAGAAAAATACTCAAAAGGACCTCAGAACTGCATGAGGCACTTCCTGGGTACAACTAGCACTGGTTTTGTGCAAGCCGAGCTGGAGTGCCAAGCCTGAAGCTTTTCTTGCAGTAGGGACTGGGCAGCACTGCCTTCCAGCAGTGCCACTCTGTCATGGAGAGGATGCTGCTGCCACCTAATGAGGTGCCAGCACCACATCTCTCTGTGCTCTGGGCTGCCAAGGGGAAATATCTGCCTCATTAGTGATATCTTCATGTTGTTGAACTAGTCTTTGATCCCATCCTCCGCTGCAGAACCATGTGGTGGGTGGTAAATTAATCTCTGGAGTTCAGTCCAGCACATATGCAGAAAGTACAAGGGGGAAAAGTAGGTGATCTTGAGCTGGTACTAAGAGCCTGGAACTTGCCTGTGCCCTTGATGTGAGCTTGGTGTTATCCCACCAGCTTCAGTGGAAGAAACTCTTGCTGGCACAGATGCACTTGAGTATGGATTGGGCTGTGTGTCTTCCCTTATGTTTGCTGGGGTCAAGTAATAAGAGTGATCTGGATTCTAATTAAATGTGTAATCACTGTGGAGTAAACTGACCTGGTTCAGCCTATGTTGGCTGCAAGGAGGGGTGATAAGAGGTGTCAGCACTGTGGGCTCAGTGTTAGGCAAGTGGATGGTATCGTGTGCTTCTGAATGAAGCCAAGAGCAAACCAGAGCAGAATCCAGGTTGTCCAGAATAATCAATGAAAACTAAGGAATAACTGAATAGCACATGCCAAGGAAGGGACCTGAAATTCACACCAGAGTGGGAGGGACAAACTGCTACATTAAAAGGATGATCCTTCCCAGTTTCACTTTGCTCTCTTGGCCTTTCCTCGCTGTCTCGCTCTCCTCTCCACCGGGATGTAAATTTCCAAGCTCAAAACCAAACATTAGGACAAATAAAGGGAAAAGAAGTTTTGCTTTGCGTGTGAAACAGCGAAATACACCCTTATTGCATAAAAAGCTGATAACTGTTGTAATCTGCCAGACAGCTTGGTGCTGGAGCAGATGCTGTGCTAGAAGAAAGGCTTTGCTGAGAATCCTGGTGATTGGATCAAACTCCTGTCTGCCGACAACGTCGGGGTCAATCCTCCCAGTTGTAGCCAGGATGTGACACGTGACTGCAGCACATGCTGAGGGTGCTTTGAACTGCCTTTTTTTTTTTGGGCTTTTTTAAAAATGTGTTTCTTTTTATGACAAAAAAGCTGTAAAGCATGAGGCTGAGTATCATGTGTGAGTATTTCTGGCTGTACAGCCCAGTGGAGGGCTGAGCTGAATTAATGGAGTTGGGTTCTGTGGCTCTTCTTGAGTGGAGCATCTTTGCTTTCCACAGCAGCTCTAGTTCTGTGAAGGCATATTCCTCCCAAAGAGCAATCCATGTACCCTGGCAGCTCTCTTTGAGTAAATTAACTTATTAAAGCATGAATGTTGGGCTGTGTACATCTTCAGAGAGCCTCGTTTGAGGCAGAATAGCCACTCTGAACACGGCGCCATGGGATAATGACTTCCAGACTGTCCAAAGCTGCATTCCTTCAAGCTTCTCCATCGATGCAGTAACACTCTGTGAGCCACCTGGGCTGCATCTGTGCTCTGTGGGAGGTAGAAGCTTTGGTGCACCCCATAGCCTTGCTCCCTTAGCCAGATGAGACTTGTTGTTGAACTTCCCTCCCACTGCCTGCTCGAGTCTCCTTCCAGTGGGTTTCCTTCCAGGAAGGTCAGCACGATGGGCTGTGCACATGCAAAACTTGACCTGTGGAAGCAGGAAGGGCTGGAAAACAGCAGGAGATGGTTTCCAGGAGCACAGCAAAAGTCAATTAGGAGAGGTCCTGCTCAGGACAGCCTGCAGGTTTAGGACCCAGGGCTTGCAGAGGATTTCCTAATGCAGCTTTGTGTAGCTTTCCTGAAAGCCTGTTGCAGAGGAGGAATTCTTTTTGAGCAGAGTGAATTTAGTATGTGGAATATTGACCATATGAGATACTGGTTGTCTCCTGTGAAGGAATAGAGGCGTAGCCCAGTAACTTTTAAATTCAAGTGAAACCTTGGAGGGAAGAGATCTGGGCTCCTTAGGGATGCCATAAGATGTAAAGGACTGTTGTGAAAGTCACTAAATGGTCCTGTCACCTCCTGCTTTTGTTTTGCTCGCCATCTCTGGTGGGGAGAGTGAGGAAAGGTGACATGATGTGTGGTGGTGATGGTGCCTCACCTGCAGCCTCTGACCACCTGTGCCCCAAGCAGGTGATCCAAGCAGCTGCCTGCAGCTTGCTCTGTTCAGGTGTTAATTTCTTCTCCCTTGCTCACTGGGCTTTTGTCCCAGGAAGCTCTCCTGGTAATACTCCCTGGGACCTGCTGAAGTTTGTCCCCTCAATGGCAAAACCAACTCATTTCCTTGTAGTTGCTCAACTTTGAGGTGAAATGACAGCTAAGAGGAATCATTCTTCCTCTCTCTTAATAGAAAGTAATTTGTTTCTGTTTTGGGAAGTCTTGTCTGAGTGACTTGAAGCTCGCTAGCCCATGTTTATTTTGGAGACAATCTGTTCCCTATTCAACTACTGCAGTAATTGTATGTAATATGCACTTTTTAAAGTGGATAAGTTATCCACAAGTCCCAGATGATGATATGTCTCAAAGAAGATGCTGGAGTGGGCCAAGATTGCCTTAGGAAGAGAGAGTGTTATTGAAGGGTGAACAAAATGGAAATGTTTGCTCAGGGGAAGGAAACAGCCATCTGACCTTGTGGTCACACACCACCTCTCACCACTGCCTTGAGCCCTGGTCAAGGACTTGGGACAGGCAGCCCTCTGAGACTTGAGTCCTTTTCTTTTGCTCACCATTTCTCGTAGTGAGAGTGAGGAAAGGCAAAATGATGTGACCTGTGTGTGGTAGTGCTGGTGCCTTACCTGCAGCCTCTGGCTGCCTATGTCCCAGCTGGCCTGAGCTTCTCACCTGGGTATTGCTGAGGTGCCCCCCTGATTCTTGGTCTCTTCTGGAATGGCTCAATTTGGGAAGCTCAGATGAGGGTGTTGACTGAAGTGCACGAAGAAAGGACTTGTGCTTGGCTGTGTTGCTGGGGTGTGTTGCCATGTGCCTGCTCCACAGGGCTGGGCAGCCAGCAAAGGCAACAATGCTACTGCTGTGTTAGGCAAGTTGGCTTAAAATGGGGAGGGCTAGGCAGGGCTGCTTCTGATTTTCTTTGGGTTTTTTTTGGTTTGGTTTTTTTTTTTTTTAAAGTATTTTATCAATAAATACAAAATTCTGATAGTCTGCATCTTCCTGGAGTCTCTCCAAGCCATTGTTTTTCTGGAGTTACCATTTTTATTCTGATAATGGTTATTGCTGTTTAAATTCTCCTCAGCTTTCCCAACCTCCTTGTTTTTCCAGGCTCTGTTACATCTCTCCCCACCCCTTTCTCTTTACCCCTTTCAGATGAGCTGCAGTGCAGCTTGCCTTGGTTAGAAAAACTGGGCTAGAGGAGATCAGGCAATGCTCTGGGCTTGCCACATAATGGGAGGTGAGAAGGAAATGTGGCCACAGCTGAGTCTATTTTGGAGACAACCCACTGGTGCCCTGCCCTTTGCCCAGGCCCTGCACAGGCTCCAGCTGTGCTGGGGAACCCAGCAGTGTCCAGGGGCTGGACCTTGTGGAGGAAGGAAGAGCCTGGAAATCCCCAGTGTGAACCAGCAAATGTTTTGTTTCATTTCAACCTGGGAAATGTGAGTTATGTGGTTTTTTTTTTTCTTTCTCTCTTTTTTTTTTTTTTTTTTAATTTACAGATGAGCATCTCCAGATCCAAGTAAAAAAAAAAAAAACCCAAACATTTGCATTCCTTTCATTTTCACACATATGTCATGATCTGAATCTTCCTGCTGTTCTAAAACAGGGGATTTGAATGTGCACAAGCTGAGGAAAGCCAGTAAAAACCGGGAAGGCTCAATGGGAGGACTGGGTTTCCCAGAGCCGTGCCCTCTTCGGGGCTTTGCTTTTCCTTTGCCCTCCCCTTGGTGCTGTGAAGGGATCTTGTGCAACAGCTGGAATTCCTCTCTCCAACTCATTTCCAGGGCAGTGAGCTGTGTGGGATGGATCCAGGGAGCTCGTGGCTGGCTTCTTGTTTTGCTTTCCCCCAGCGTTGCTCAGGCTGCGGTTTGCTGACCCAGGCACTGAGCTCCAGCAGCTTGTGACTCAGGGTTGCCAGGGGTGCTCCGGGGCGGGAGGGGGGGTTGCCCATGGCCCGGGCTGCCCGGGGAACCACGAGCCTACGTAGGCGTCCAGCTTTGGGCTGGGGCTGTTCCTCCTCCCACCGCGGAGGAGCTGGGAAGATCCCCAGCACTGCTGTCAGTGGTTGAACACGGGGCACCACCTATTTACAGAGGTCTTTGGGAATACAGCTGAAAAATAAACTGCTTTTTTCTTTTTTTTTTTTTCTTCCCCCCCCCTTTTTCCCTCCTGCAACATTTAAAAGTCCCCTGGTGCTTCGCCCACCCTCGTAACACTCCCACAGCTCCTCTGCCAGCATCTCCCTTAAAACCACAGCCCGGCAATTACCACTGCTGGCTCCTGGGGCTCTGGCTCCCCAGGGGAGGATGGTCCCAGCGAGACCTCCCCATTTGCCTGCTGGTTAACTTTAGTGAGGATGCAACTCTGGGGAAATCCCACGTGGATCAGTTACGGGGTGTAAAGCAGCCAGGCACTCCATCAGCTTTTGGCCAAGAAGTGCTGTGTGCTCCCTGTGTGTGTGTATATATATGTATAGAAAAATATATTATTTAGCATCGTAAGCCCTCATTAACAGCAATGGGATTTGTGTGGTTTACAGACCCTAGGAAGCTATTTGTTAGCTTACTCCTAATTTGCAGATCTTTGAAGCCAATCACTGTACCTGGTGATTAAGGTTTTTAGGGTTGGGGATTTTTTTGTTGTTGTTGGTTTATTTTTTTTTTTTAATAATCCAATGCAGAGAAAAGAAGCCTCTCAGTGGTTTGTATGAAAAGGCTGCTGAGCGAGTCCTGTGATTCAAGGGCCAAAAATAACGGTGCTGGGTTTAAACAACATTCCCTCTGTGAAACAAACTGGCAAAAAACAGTGAAATTTAAAGGGACCCTGTCAAAGTGGCTCTAAAAATAGCTCCAGCCAGCTGTGTTTTGGTGAGTGGGCACATGTGCTCACGTGGTATGTTCCTGCTGCTCTGCCAGTTTTGTCTTGGGTTGGTGGTTTGTTGTATTTTTTTTTTTTTTCCCTGACCTAGGCCAGCACAACATCTGAGCCTTGCTGTCTGCTATAAGAAATGTCCCTGTCCTGGGAGAAAGGGTTTGGCTTTGGTGGAGAAGAGGGTCCTGCATCCCCATCCCTGGCCACAGCATAGCTCCTGCACTTTGAAGGAGGTGAAAAGTCACTGTTTGGGGATTTAGCACCCAAGAAAAGGGGTGTTGCAGCAGCAGCATTGCTGAGCACTGTCCTTGAGCCCAGCCTGCTTGTCCTGGGGGGTCCCATTCTGCTTGTGCTGAGGGGGTTGTCCTCACACCTGTATGCTTCTGGGAAGGGTGACTGGGATGTGTTGGGGATTTTCTAAGGGGCTGGGAGAAGGATGGAGTCAGGGTTGCTTGGCACACTGTGCCCTGTCACCAGTAACTCTAGGCAGCTGGGAGAGAGGACCACACCTTGCACAAGTGTAGTGCTTGTTAGGAAGTGGTTCCTCCTCCAACCTCCCTGGGATTTTGGAGGCATCTTTCTTTCCTAGGGAGTGGTGAGACTCTCCCTTCCCTAGAGGCTCCCCTGAGATGGGCTCCTTGTCCATAGGACAGCTCCTGTTTATTGCACAAGGCTTGCTTTAAAACTGGGATTCCCCCTTGGAGCTGCCAAGGATACCCTGCAGCATAAACAGGCAGAGCTCTGCCAACCTGAACCTTGTTTTTTATCTCTGTAAATGGACTTGTGCCCCTTGCCCCCGTCCTCCTGGGTACACGAAGCAAAAAAGAAAATGCATAGGAGATGCCCATGAAGTGTGGGTGAGATGCAGCTGCTTTGAAGAGCAGAAGCAGGTTTCAGTTTCCTCATCTGCAGCACAAATGGGAGATGGAGAGTTGGGTATTTCTTGGTGCCATTTCCCCAAGTCCTGTTTTTCGTTTGTGGTTTAGTTAATTTTTAAAATTTTGGTTGGAAATGGCAATAAAGGCCTGCTGGGGAATTTCCTCCTGCAGAAACCTCAAACACCTTCACTCTATCCCCAGAAGCAGGTGGCCTCTGACCTTCCCTCTCCCACATACCCACCAACTTTCCCACCACTGTCTCTTCCCTCTGGAGGTTTCTGTAGTGGAAATCCCTGCCCTGAGGTTGCTCTGTCACTGGCAGTAGAGGAGTTTGAGCATCTCCTTCCCTATTGGGCAGAAGCTGCAAAACCCAAAAGATCCTTAGACCTTCTCTGCCAGACAAAGCAAAGACCTTGAAGCTGTGCAGCATCTGTACAGCTCTCCCCTTGCTCTTGCACCAAGAGCTGGGTGCAGGACAGAGATGCTCCTTCATCATCACTTTTGATTTATTTTTTTTTCCAGGTGTGATTCCATGCTGATTCAAAATAAAATCCTCAACTTGCACTATTCTTGATTAAAATAATTACAGTAATAAAAGTTATCCTAGAATGATTCAGAGTGACTGAAGTAGTTCCATCCCCCTCTCTCTTGAGGGTATAGGTAGGGATTGGACCTATTAGCTGGTTGTACCTGATTGACTGAAAACTGATGCAAAGGTGGTTTTGAAATGAAGTTTAACAACTTAATTTTAGCCCACTGAAACTGTAAATACCACTATCAGATTCCCTTTTGGTATTGACAACATTTACTTTTTGATGCTATTTCCAAAACAAAGTCAGGGAAATGATGTCTCAACATGACTTTGCTTCTCTGATATTGCTGGAAGGCTGTTTTCTGAGGGAGATTTTGCTCTTCTTGGGGTGTTTTCCTTTTTGATTCAAACTCTGCTAGTTATATAATATTTATACTGTTGCTTACATTCGAGTAGCTGAATTATTTTCTTTTTGTCCTAAAGCATCCTTCCTTAGCTCTGGGCTTTTAAGTGTAGTAGAGGATAGCAGTGTCCAAGGATGAAGGGACAATATGCCACCAGAGGCAATGTGGCAGGGCTTTAGAATATCCAGTGGCCTCTGATATCCTTCCAGGTGTGCACTGAAGGGGCAAGAAACCCTTCATTTTGATCTCATCACTGCTGCTGAAGTGACAATGGGCTTCAAAAGGTCTTTTCATCTTATGAAGGGGAAAGGAAACTTTCAAGATGTTCCTCTGAAAATAGTTAAATGGAAGAAACCCAGTCTAAGGTCTTTGACATCCATTGATCTGATCCTAGGCAAGAAAGAGCAGAAGTAAGAAAATAATTCTAAAGCACTTGAACTTAGTGTCAGCAAATTGTCCACAGTTCATCAGCATGAATTCATTATTTGCCTGGAAAATCAGGGGTCAAAGCAAGTGTTGCAGGCAACTTTTGTAAAAGTTAGATCCAAATTTCTACAGGAATCTCCTGGAATACACCCAGCTTTTTTGTTTACTTTCTGCAATTGGGCTTACTGGTGAGAAAGCTGTGGAAATTAAAAAAAAAAAAAAGAGGGGGGTGAGGGGGCAAAACTCCCCACAAATATCAGAATAGCCCGAAAAAATCAAATTCTGAGCTTGCCATAGACACGAATGTTGTTTTTAAAATAAAAGTGGGAGTTAATCATTCAAATACAGTAAGAGACTGGCTGATTTGTGTGTTCAATCAAGACTAATCACCACAGCTTGAATTTTGAATATTTAATGCTTGTGGAGTCTGCTTGCAGATCATCTGCATAATTTTTGTCATGCAGATGAAGTTACTTGACAAATGATGTCAGGCACCACATATGCCTTGAAGCAAGGGATAAGCTGGTGGACAACCTGCAAACAAGGAAAGTGTGAGGGAATATGGGATTTCATTTCCTATGAATAGTTTGTTCATTTCTGATTTGATTCCAAGATCTACAGGTTTTAATTTTTTTAGTAACACCCATTGATATATTGACTGAGTTTTCACTGGGTAACAGTTATAAGAGAGCCATTCTCTTTGGAGTTAAGGCAGCAGAAGCTGGTATCTGCTGCTATGTTGTGGAGCTGCTTCCTAGGAGCTGTGTACCTCCAACTCATTTGGTCTGCTGCTCTCCTGCATCTCCTTGTGACACTGCAGGCTGCAGCCCAGGGAGGTAGACAGGGCTAGTAGAAATGCCACTGGCATCTTGAACCTGCTGGAATAAAACTAACAGCCTTAACTACATAACACTGATGGTTAATCAATTGGAAGTGGGAATTAGAAACTGGCTCACTGAGCTGGAGAGAAGCAAGGGCCTGATCACAGAAATCCAAGTGAGTTGGTAGGTGAGCAGGATTTCTATCATGTGAAACCAAATCAGTTAAGCAGTGAATTGAAGTGAGGGTGAATGTGAAAACTATTAGCTGGCCAGGCTGGATTGATGAGGCAAGGCCAATGGTTTGAGGTTCAACAAGGCCCAGGGCTGGGTCCTGAACTTGGGTGTCAACTCCCTGCAATGCTACAGGCTTGGGGAGGAGTGGCTGGAAACTGCCTGGTGGAAAAGAACCTGGGGGTGGTGATCTGACTGTTGGCTGAAGATGAGTCAGTGTGTGCCCAGGTGGCCAAGAAGGCCACCAGCATCCTGGCTTGTGTCAGCACCAGTGTGGCCAGCAGCACTAGGGCAGGGATTCCCCCTGTACTTGGCACTGGTGTGGCCACACCTTGAATACTGGGTTCATTTTTGGGCCCCTCACTCCAAGAAGGACATTGAGGGGCTGGAGCATGTCCAGGGAAGGGTAATGAAGTTGGTGAAGGGTCTAGAGAACAAGTCTTTTGAGGAGTGGTTGAGGGACCTGGGGTGGTTTGGCATGGAGGAAAGAAGACTCAGGGGAGACCTTGCTCATGGCAACTCCCTGACAGGAGGCTGGAACAAGGTGGGCTTGGTCTCTTCTCCCAGGTAACAAGTGATAGTGCCAGTTAATGGTCAGACTTGATGGTCTTAAATGGGTGAGACAAACAGTGAGTGCTTCACTCAGGGCATGGGTGGGTTAGGTTAATGTTCATACCCATCAGGTGGGTAGCATCACACAGGAAGGATATTTTGATGTGATACCAACTTATTACAGCCCAAACCCTGGGTATGAGGGTATGAGCTGACTTGAAACATGATCCAGACCTTATAATGCATTTGGTAGGGTTAAGGACAGGAGTAATGCTGTTTTGGGCTTGAATTGCTCACACAATAGACTGCACAGTGAATTGAGAATTTCCCATTTTGGCACAACTTGTATTTGTGAAAAAAGCCTGAGAACAACCTGACACAGCAATCAATTGTATACAGTAGGAATAATAACATACACAGTCCCTTTGGCAAAGGATTAGTTTGAAGTAGTTTTGTCAAATTAAGTCAAGGAAAAAAACTGGAAAGTTCTAGAAATATCTTTGCAGGGGCACCTCGGGTCCTCCCATTGCCATAGACTTCTTGCAACCTCCAGAACAATGAGAATCTTCTGGTATTGTCATCATCTGCATCCTTTGGAATGTGCTTGTGATTTGCCACAAATTAGGTGATGATAGGCAAAGAAATGCAAAATTGTCTCAAAAATAAATTCCAGTTTATATACAGGACTTTGTCCCCTCTGTCCTTCAGCCTTTGCAATTGGATCCCCCAATGAAAGTTAAGTGTAGATCAAAATTAAATCAAGTTGGTTATCCAAAAAGAGATTAAAAAAAAAATAAATTATAAATTGACACAAGCCAAGTGGATCATGGTTTGGTTTTTTTTTTTTTGTGTTTGTTTCCCCCACCTCCCAAAGTTGTGTAATCTCTGCTGACTTCCAAAAAGAATATTGTGCATATAGAGAAGGTGGTTACCTACATGAAGGACAAGTGTCTGCAAAGCTTATTGCCACCACAAGTCATCAGAGTCAATGTAAATTAAACTTAAACAAAACCCAAACACCAAAAACCCCACCACCCCTGAGAAACCAGCACCAGGGTAGTTACCTGGGTAACAAGAGAGGCTTGCTTGGTGACATGCCACTAATTAATGCCCACCCCAACCATGCAATACCTGCAGCCTTGCTTGATCTTCCCTCACCCTGGAACCTATCCATTATCTATGAGATCTGTTTATTGTGGGTGATTTGGGTAAAATAAGGGACTTTGTGCATTTCCAGGAGGACAAATGCTTTTAAGCACGTACTCTCCATCTTTGGAGATACTCCAAAGTCTTCTGGACAGGGTCCTGGGCAGCCATCTCAGGGTGACTCTGCTCAAGCAGGATGGTTTAACCAGATGATCTCCAGAGGTCCCTTTCCCCCTCACCCACAGGGACGTGCTCCATCTCCAGTGCTTTTGTTGGATGCTTGCAAGGAGTCTATGTCTTTATTAGGAAACTGCAGGTGCCAGTTTCCAGATAGTTTAATACTGGCAAGAGAGAGAATAATAAGAGAAGAGTGGCAGAGGCTTTTCAGTGCCTCAGGGTCACAAAAAGTGAACTCCCTTTGTTTTGGAGCAGGCTGTAGTAATTGTGTGTGTGCTTTCCCAATTGCTGTCTCCCTAAACCTCTTTGTGACTCCTCATAACAGGAATACCAGGGAAAAAGATGAAATACTTGTCTAGCAGCACAACTAAACTGACAGACCACCCTTCCAACCCTCAGTGTAGCCTTTTCCAACCCAAAGCTTGGAATGCAAAAGAGGAAAACACACCAGAATCCCACTTTGTGCCTTTGAGATCTCTCCTTTCTCTCCAATTTCACCCACTCTAGAGCAACTGCAGGAGGAACAGGACTTTGGTTTTTTTAAAAGGTCTTTTTTTAATGTCAGTGTCTATCTGGGATTTCTCTGGCCCTTGCAAGGCACACAATGGTCATTAAGTTAAAGATGTGCCAGCTCTACTATGTCTGGCAAGAGGTGGGTAATTAATGTGTACCTGCTGGTATCAGCTGCCTCTGTGTTTGCAGCTGAACAAATTGCTGAATTGGCATCAGAATTTCTTTGCCAAAGATGGTGTGGGGCAGGCACTTTATTTTGGAGCAAAGCAATCTGATAAGCTGAGAACTAGTTGGAGAAAATATCTGGATGAAAAGTTTGAAACCCCCCTAAAACCAGAACATTCTTGGCTCTTGCCATTCTGCAGAGAAGTGTTGTTGCTGGAATCCAGAGTAGCAACATCCTAAGCTCTTCTTTAACCCTACATGTGACCCTTTCCCCCCTTTCTAAAAACAAAATAATGGTTTCAATCTGTCACTGGGCTGTAGCAGGGATTTTGGTGGCACTTTTGCTTTCTTGCTGGGGAGGTATGAGCTGTGGCAAAGGGGAACAATGCTGTGGAGTAACTAATGGAAAGGGAGGTACTGTCATTTGACATCTCCCATGGCACAGAGTCATTGTAGAGATGATTTTTTCCATAGGGATGCATGTCAGCATTGCTCTGAGAGGTTTCTATTTCTTCTCTGGTTTTGATGAGCAGAGTGAACCAGAGCTCTGGTGGTTGCTGAGGATCTGTGTGAGCACCACATGGGCAGGAGGGCTGCAGAATGGAATTCAAAGAATGAATCACCTTTGTGATTGTTCCTGCTAGAAAACAGTTTTTGTGTGATGATTCCAGTAATTTACTGAAAGGATGATGTGTTGTTTTCCAAAGCTGGAAAAGAAAAAACCCCACACAACAAAATCCAACCAAAACTGCTCTGTTGCTGTTTTATTTCCCCTGGAAATGAAATGTGGAGGTTTCCACCTGGCAGATCAATAGCTTTGCAACATCTTCCTTTCTCTTGCATTTCCCAGATGAATGGCTGTTATTTGTTAGCACAGCAGAAATAAGACACAAAATGCCTGCAGGAAGATTTGAAGCAAAGGCTTTCATTTAAGCCACTATAATACATAAAGCAATAAAATCTATTTATTTATTTGCTTATTTTTCTTTGCAGTAAACAGTGCTGTTTTACTGTGCAACACTCCTGATTTGTGCATTTTAGGGCTGGGCAGGCCCTTTTCTAATGGCAGGTAAATGGCTGGAGACAGGATCTTGAGGAGCATGGTCCATAGCAGTATTTCCAAAACATTTAACATAGATGGTTCCAGCTTATGCCAAGTGCCTGGTACTGGATGCTTTGGACAGGTTTTGGTGGTGTTTTCACATGGTCACCTGAGCACATGCAAAGAGATCCCATTAATGCTTCAGCATTGCCAACAAAGCATAGGATTTACTTTGAGCTGTAAAGAGGTCATAGAATGGTTTGGGATGGAAGGGACCTTAAAGAGCATTTTGTTTCAAGCCCCCTGCCATGGGCAGGGACACCTCCCACTAGAGCAGGTTGCTCAAAGCCCCATCCAACCTGGATTTGAACACATCCAGGGATGGAGCATCCAGAGCTTCCTTGAGTGTTGAGCTTTCCATAAGCTCCTTCCCTTAACCTCCCCTCAAGGCACAGTGCTATCTGCTTGACCCTGGGGCAAGAGAAGGGTTCAGATCATCCATCAGTGAACTGATCCTCATCTTATGGCTGCACCCAGCTAGTGTATATATGGTATTTGCACTCACCACTGATGTGATTTGATTTTAAACCTCTGAGGAGCAACAAGTTTTGCAGGTCCCTCTCTGGTGGACTGACTCCTAAAGCTGAAAGGAGGCTGGGGAGGCTGGGGTGGGGGAAGGCAAAGAGCCTGGGTTTCTCAAACATCTCCTAGGTGGTTTTGAGGACTCAAAAGGGAGCTGATTGAAGGAGCAATGGTTTTCAGTAGGCTCTGGGCCACTTTGGCTCATCAGGCAAGACCTGAAGCAATTCACATCACTAAAGGTTGTATTTCCAGTCTTGGTTATGTTTTATAGTAGCCACCACCCTGAATGTTGCCTTTTATTCAGGGCAAGTTGATTTTTCAGCAGTGTTTAAATGTATTCTTAATGTGAATTATGTTTTATGGTACAGCATCTGAAAAAAAGAGGGGGGGAAAAAGGGAGGCTTTAAGAAAACCTTTCACTGGTAGTAAATTAGATCCAAGTTTCTGTGATAAGCTGTAATGGCTCTTTCAGAGCAGATGTGTTTTATCAATTTAAGAATGCAGACTAAGAACATATTCTGAGCTCAGGCTGTTAAAGCTGGGTTTCCACATGTGTACTTGGTCAATAATAAATCTACAGAAGCTGCAATTTTCTTTCTGTTGAAGGTGATGCAGCTTGTTCTGGGTCTGTTAGTGACATATAGGATGGCAGAGGCACTTTTGAAGCCACGTGAGGAAATGGCCTCAAGTTCTGTCAGGGGAGGCTTAGATTGGGTATTAGGAATAAATACTTTCTTGAGAGAATGGTGAGGCACTGAAACAGGCTACCCAGGGAGTCATTATCCCTAGAGGGGTTTAAAAAGCAAGTAGATGTAGCACTTGAGGCTGTGGGCTGGTGGATAGAGAGATGTTAGGATGAAGGTTGGACTTGATCCTACAGGTCCATTCCAATAGAATCCAGAATGATTCTATTCTGCATTGTTTCTCAATGCAAAGCTGGGTACTGGTGGAAATTATGGGTTGTGGGTCCAGGCTTGGTCAAGGCAAAAGGCATATTCCAAGGCTGATAACCCATCCTTGTGGAGTTTTATGGACACACAGTACATGGGAGAAACCTCACTTTTATCTGCAATACTATTTCTTCACTCAAGAGCCTTCTCAGCTGCTGTGCTTGCTGCTACACACATCCTGAGATGTCACTGACACCACTTCCCTCTTCCCAAAAGCCTGTGCTCCTAGCCCCCAGGGAGGGAGGCTGGCATTAGCTGCCAGCTTGGGCTGTGCTGGACTCACAGCCATGTCCCTCACACCAGCCATACATGTGCATCTCATCTCTGTGGATGGTGTGGGAAATGCCAGCTAAGTTGGTCAACCTTCTAACCCTGGTCTCCTGAAAAGTTGACCCAGCCCCCATCTCCCAGGTGCTTCTGTGGCAGCTCACGTTTGTCTGAGGCTCTTCAGAGGTCCACTTGGATGCTGTATGGTAGATGCGGAACACATCCCTCTTCCCTTGCCTTGTCACCTTCCTCTTTCACAAGTGTCAGTCTAAGTGAGGAGGTTTTGCTTGCCCCAGCTCTTTAGGTTGATGAACTCGCCAACAATTCTCTTGGGTTTTTTTTGTTTGTTATTTTGAAGAGAAGGCTGCTCAGTTCTGTGCAGATTTGTATCTGTTTTTCAGGCAGGCTGTGAAAATAGTCAATGGAATTTTCAGGATTTAAAAAAAAAAGGCAAGCAAATGAAGGAAGGCTTTATAAATAAAGGATTGATTTCCACACCTCTGCAGAACACAGGGCAGCCACAAATTGAGGCAGAGGCCTCAAATCCCTGGGACCTTGCCAATACAGTCTGTGTGACTTCTCTGAATGAAGAGTTTTCCACTCTTAAGCAACCACACTGGCCGCCTGGCTTGGACCTCAATATTTGAATTCTTTGGTGATTTTTCAAGCACATTTTTTCTGAGGGGGAGGAAGTCTGAGATGTTATTAAATTCCATCAGTCACATGAAAATTAGAGCCCCCATAACATGAAAAAAAACAGACTTGTGCCCCAGCTCAGGCAACATCTGCAATGTGTTGTTCAGTGTTAGCTGCTGGAACACCCCCCCCATGAGAAAGAGACTTTATGAATGTCCTAACCACAGGAAAAGCTTCCCCTGGAGCTTGAAGTCAACCACAACCCACAGATCTGCAAGGAGCTAGATCACATTATGTTGGGGTGTGTGAGGGAGCAGCTTCCAAAGGTCTGCACTCTCCCTTGCCAGTGCCATCCCTCTATTGCCTGAGGTGCTCCGAAGCCCTGAGACATTTACCCTGATCTCAAGCATCTGAGTTTTCCCCAAGCCAACGGGGGAACAGATGCCAATAGATGTTCAGAGGATGCAAGGAATTTTCCAGAATCCCTCCTGGTCCAGCAGAGTCAGCAGATGGCTCCTCTTTCTTCATTCCCTCATTCAGTCTTCTCCCAGCCCCAGGTGGGCAGACCTGGCTTATGATTTTTTCAAGCCACCTCCACTGAAGTGACACGAAGCTGGCCACGTCATGTCCTCCTTTCATCTAGGTTGTTTCTGTTTCACTCTGTGGTTGGACTGAGATAGGGATTGCCCAGGGTTTGGGCTTTCCACTTCAGTTCCTTCTTTGAGTATGGAGGAAATTTGCTGCTTCTCCTCAGGGTGTGACGTGGACTATCTGTGTGAAAACCATTTTCTAGTCCAATTCCACCTAAAGCTTGAGTGGCCAACCCAAATTTAATTCCTGATTAATTTGCAACTGGAAATGTTGGACCTTAATGCAGAATAGCCAGCAGCCCTGGGCTTCAGGCATTGATGGGAAAAGGTCCCATCTGCCTGATTTGAAGAGGGAACTTGAGGTGGGTCTGTGTACCCTTTCTGCCAGGGTAAGGGCTGCTGTCCTCTGTGTTGAGGATCATAAGCTTTAGACCAACCTTGGGTCAAGACCAGAAAAGCCAGTAAATATCCATATAATGTGTAGGAGGAAGAAGCTGTGACAAAGAAAGCCACAGAAATAATAAATTAACTTAACTTCACCCCTACCACATCTGATCTGGCCACTCTGACTGCTGGGTTAAGTTGCCCTGGGTATGTAAGCTCACTGAGCTGGGTTTTTCTTTCCCCCTCTCTATGCTCTGGTGCTGTCTTAGCTCTTATATGGGTGTCTGTAGGACCTGTCACCATGGGAACTGTTGTGAGACCTCTTAACTTTGTTCTAAAATGAAGAACAGCCTCTCCAGAGTTTGATATTTGCCTGTAGAAGCCTGGTGAATGTCTGGATTGGCTTGGGAGGAGGTACTGTAGGAGTTATAGGAAATAAAACCTGCTTCTTCCTGGGCTGAATAACTTTCTGGGTGGCTGGGAGCTTTGCTGGCAGGGAAATGTGACATTTGCCTGTTTCTCTTCATTGAACTTGGCCCCAGGGGGCAAGAACTGGAGGCTGAGGTTTCCACAGTTGGTGGCTGCTTTCCTAAATCACTGTCCCTGGCAGACAAGTATATCTTTTATACAAAATATAGATATGGATATATATTTATTCTAAAATGTGGTGATGAGGTTCTGCTCATTAAGATGATCTCAAGATGAAAGGATTTGCAAAATTCCATTTTTCATTTGACGTCATTTGAAGCAGGATCTTCACTTTCCCAATCCTTGTTTCAATCTCCACATACAAAACAAAGTCCTAACTTCAAGTTCCAGAAGGAGGGAGGAAAAAAGTCACATAGTCATAGGTGTACAACACCATTAACTCTGTGTTCTGCAACAGCTGAAACTTTCCAAGAGGCAGCAGTTGCAAAATTCAGACAGATAAACCTTCTCTCTGAGCATTGGGTATCATCCAGACCTTCTAGAAAGAAAAGAGAGGTCAGAGGTAGAACTCTGTGATCCATGAGGAAGAAAATTAAAATACTTTCTTAGGAAGGCTTAAATTCATTTATCATTACACACCCTTCCCCACCAGAGATGGATGTTTGCTTATCAAATACCTCCAGCATCGAGGATGTTGCTGTTGCTACTAAAAAGGTCAAGACTTGGGTCAGAGTTCACATATAAACCCCTTGACTAGAGCAAGTGAAATGGTGAATTCCAAACGGCCAAACAAAACTCTTGGCAAAGCCACAGGATATTGCTCTGTTTGGGAAAATTCAAGGCCATGAGACCTTAGGGTGAAGAGAGCCAGGATTCCTCTGAGAAAAAAGGGGCAGAGCTCTAGAAGCTCCCATCACAAGGACAGACAGCAGATGACTGAGCATCATATAGAAGAAAGAGTTTTCTGGACAAATTTCTATTTGAAAGCTCTCCCATGATGCTTTCTCTCTCTTCTTTTTTTTCCCCCTCTCTTCTTTTTTTTTCCCCCTCTCTTCTTTTTTTTTCCCTCTCTTCTTTTTTTTTCCCCCTCTCTTCTTTTTTTTTCCCCCTCTCTTCTTTTTTTTCC
>JAOEGS010016571.1:22676-35515 GCA_025447755.1 Corythornis vintsioides | reverse complement strand
CCCTCTCTTCTTTTCTTTTTTCCCCCCTCTCTTCTTTTCTTTTTTCCCCCCTCTCTTCTTTTCTTTTTTCCCCCCTCCCTCTCTCCTTTCACATTTATTTTTATTTATTTTAAAACCTGGACTGATTTCCAGCACTTCAGCTAAACTGCTCCGCGGACGCTCTGGGCTCGCCCGACCCGCACATCTCGCACCGGGTCCGCAAACAGGAGCGAGCCCCGGCCGTCGCACCGGCAGTTTCTCCGTTCTCACGGGTGGGAAAACCCTCGTCCCGGTGCTGTTCGGACTTTCCGCAATTCCAAGGACGCCCGCGGGGTTATAAACAGCACGGTGAATGATTTGGAAGGGGAGATGCTTTACTTTCTCGGTTCCTGAACTGCAATAATCCCGGTGCCTGCTGCAGCTCCCACACCCTGCCAGCTGGGGAGACACCAGCTACACCCCGCACCCAGCTCAGACCTGCCCGTGCTCGAGTGTGACCTGCCTCGGGTTGCAGATCAGACCCCACCTGCTTTAGCTCCCCCTGTGCCCTCTCCCCCGCAGCACACTGTGGTAGAGCCATGTTCTTCATCCTCCTCTTGGTCGCTTTAAAATGTGCATTTCACCAGCCCAGTCGGAGTGCTAATTCCCTGCCAACTGTCCCAAATCTTGCCCTCCTCCATGCCCTCTCGCCTCACAAGGGCTGGGAAGAGGGATGCAGGTCACGCTTGAGCTCGGGAAGGTCTGAGCTCTGCATAGGGTATAGCAAAGCTGCTTGGTGTCTTCACGGGGTGCAGGCACAGATGCCATTGCCTGCAGCTGGGAGACTGCTGCAGGAGAAGGAAGTGAAATCCTGGATTTCCCCAGGAGAACCCCATTTCTGGGGGCCAGAAGCAGGTGACCCCAGCATCAGGCTGACACTGAAGAGGTAAAGCACCAGGGACATGCCAGCTCTCTCCATCCCCATACAGCTAATGCCCAAGATATCTCTTCAAACAATGTGTTTGACAAGTAAAATCGGGAAAAAAATAACCCAAACACACACAAAAACCACCACAAAGCAGCTGATGCAGATTAGACCTCATCTTTAGGTAAAATATTCAGCAAGAATACCTCCTCTTGGATTAGTTCAACAACAAAAAAAAGGGAGAAACAAAAATAAAGTGCAAGGGAAGATTGCAGGTTTCTAGATAAAGATCCATGGATTTGAAAAGACTCCTTTTTAAAGTAAGGAGGACTCTAGAGTGATGTGTACAGACTAAAATATAATGTGGAACATTACTCAAAGATATGCAGATCAAGTGTCTTTCAGGATTGGACTCTTCATGAAAGTTTATGTTTTTGTAAATAAATGGGCTGAGAAGCCCCATGGGCACAGACCTGATACAGAGAGAAACAGTCTAATGATGATTCCTCAAGATTCATTGGCTTTTACTTGAAGATCTGGAACCTCAGTAATAGGAGTGGAAACATCCATGGCAAAGCATTCTTAATCCTCTCAAACTCATGTAGAAATCCTCACTCCTTAGTGGGATCAAAGTTGGCCTTTGAAGAACAACTGGAAGCAAATAGGAGTGTTGGGAATGTCTTTGAAGGAGCCAACAGTGACGTTTGGATGCAGCTTTTCCCACACCTTCCAGGTAGGCACTGATTTATTAATGCCATGAGTGTTAACACTTGCACCCTAAGAGAGCGTGTCCAGCCACGTGGAAATCAAGTTTACATACCTCACCCCTCTGTGATGATTTTACTCTGTTCAGTGGTTGGTTGGATTGATAATTAAGAGGCAAACCAAAAAGAATAAAAGCCTTTCTGTTTGCAATCGTGTCAGAGCCTTAATTTCCTCAGAGGTCTAGCAGTGTGTGCTGCTGGCACAACTTAAATGTTCATGTCTTGTTTGTAGCTCTTTTCCAGGATAACCATGATCATGAACTTAACACATGTATTGGTGTGAGAAGCCCAAGAGGCCAACTCCAACCTGGAGTGCTCCTCCAGCAGCAAGCAGGGCAGGAAGGTGCCTGCTGTAGGACTGTGCAAGCACACAGCACCATGGCTCTGAGCCATCCTGCCCTGCTCTAGTGCTGAAGCAGGTCCTCTTCTCCTCTGCCATCACACCAGAGGCTCCCAGTAAGGTATGTCTGAGCCACTGGGGGAGTCTTGGTGGGGAAAACCAGCTGCCATCTAAAGCTTTCAGCTGCTCTGTCAGGTTCAAGCACAGGCTGGGGGGAAAGTGAGGTAGAGACTGGCTGGCAGATGCCAGCACTGGGGGATTGCAGGTAGGCACCCTTCGGCCTTTGCAACCTTTGTGCCCTTAAATGTTGTGAAGTGTTCTGAAGGGGAATGGGGAATCTTTGCCAGCTATTGATTGTGATCCTTCAGCTGCTTCAGTGCAGCCCACGTGTCTGACCCTGCAGCTGAAGACAGGAGATGTTGGCACTCATGACACAAGGCAGGTGAGATCATTGCTTGCTGCTCTTTGCCAGATGGTGCTGTAATAGTCTCCCCTGTTCACCTTCTGAACGTGCTAGCTCTGCTTAATCTTCAGAAGACAACCTTGCTGTCACCTCCAAGGTAGTTTCTTTCCAGAGAAGCTGTTGCACATGACATCTAAAATCTGCTTTCCAGATAAGTGACTCTTGGGTCAGGGTAGCACACAAGGGGCAGCCAATCACTGTGGTGCCAGGCAGTAATTTCTGGCTTCAGGGCTGCCTGCCACTGCCACCAGGAGAGCTGGGTAACCCTTGAGGAATCCAGTTGCACTGGGAAAACCACCCAAATCCAGGCTGTAACCTGCCTTCTCTGCTCTTCAGGTTGGCAAGAGAAATTGAGGTGGGTTCTGGACAGAAGGGGAATCCAGAGCAGTGACTGTGCTGCATGGGAGGGTTATTTTCTGATCTGGAGAACTCTGCAAGTGTACCCACTTTTCCTGCAGAAAAATGGGCTTGTAGTCAATATTCCAGTTAATTCCATCTGTAGCAAGAGGTGATCACTGGTGAGTCCAGCCTCTGTGGTTTGTGTTTTATAAATGTTCATGCTGCTCCCAGGTCACGATGTAAGCAAATTTCTGAGGATGGCAAAGATCCTAATTGTGCCCAGTTTACCTCACATTAATCTAAGTCTGTTTATTATTACTGAAGTGGTTTCTTCTATTAGATCACTTCTTTCCTAAAAATTAAGAGCATTCTGAATGGGATTAAAAAATATTCAGCAAATATTCTTCATCTTGTTACATAATTTATTTAGCTTTTTATGCTGTTCAACCAGCTCCAAAATTTACATCAAGAAAATCAATTTCAAGAGCTTTCTTCCTCCTTACCTTTGAACTATTGAATGCTGATACAACTGAAGATTTCTGTTTCATAAAAACAGATTAAAGTAACATGGAGTGTAACCTCCTGTGCGCCCAGCTCAAAGCTAATGGAATTTCATTGTTTTGTTCTCCTTTGGTCATAAAAGTGCCTCCTTAAATTGCAGTCTGCAAAAGCTTAAATAAACCTTTGTATTTATACACAGAACTATTTTGGAGAAAGCAACCTACTGAGATTGCTCTGTCTGGGTAAAAAAAAAAAGGAAAAAGGAGGCAAAGAAAAATTAGGGAAAAAAATTAACAAGTAATGCAAGTTAAAGAAGCAGCAGAACAGCAAAGCTAATTACCCTGCTCTAAAATGTCAAATAGGGCAAGAAAATAGGGTTTAATTTATATTTTCTCCAGTGTCTTGCAATGGATAATGTTACAATATCCCTGAATAGAACAGCTCTTGTCTCACTAGTGTGAGTAGATGGTGTACTGCAGGTGACACCTTTGCACTCCCAGCAACCAGCTGTCCTGGGCACTAGAGTGGATGTGACTCCTGCTGCTCCCTGGTCAGGCAAAAGGTAAGCACAAGAATAACACTGCAGCCCTTCTGTCTGAGCTGATTTACTGCACAAGTAGGTTCTATCACTAATAATAGAGTTACCAAAGCCAAGGAGAGCTCTAAGGCAAAGCTGGGGTTTAAAGGAGCCAGGAAGAGAGGCGGTTGCAAGTTGGGGAAGAATTAAACCTTAATGTCAGGTGCAGAGCAGAAAGGAGCTCACCTAATGGCACATGTCCGTGCTGACTCATGCAGGACACTTGCCTATTTTTCAAGGATTCTGTTGGCATCCACCTCAACAGGCTCCAAATGCAGCTGGAGCAGAGATCTAATGCAGCAAGGCCTGGATGTCCCCGAGGGTGTGCTCAGAGGCTGAGGGTGCTCAGCATCCTGCTGTGCCAGTCTCCCATTTAGGATTGATTTGACAAATTAAACCTGTTAAAAATGCTTTGTTAATCATAGATTCATTTAGGTTGGAAGAGACCTTTAAGATCATCAAGTCCATCCACTCCCCCAGCAGTGCCAGGGCACCACTGACCCATGTCCCTCAGCACCACATCTCCACGGTTTGGAAGCCCCTCCAGGGATTACAGGGGCTCCACCACTGCCCTGGGCAGCCTGGGACAGGCCTGGACAACCCTGGATGGTAATAAAATGTTCCCAATGTCCAATAGATCCATTTGAATAGATGACCTTTATTTACCAGGCTGACACTCTTCCTGTCATATTCATTTTCCTAGTTTGTCTGAGTTATCCTGCCACTGGAGAAGACCACACTTCATGGAGGTCTTTAAAATAGAATAGTCATTTTGAACTTAAAACAAAAAGACATTTCAACAGCCATTTGTCTTTCAGGACTCCATTGTCACCACTCCCTGTTGTTCAGCATAAGAAGAGGACTCTCTTTGTAACTTTTATTCTGTCTTCTGAGACAGTTTCTGGTCTCTGATGTGTCACTGCTCAAGGCTGCTGGCTTTTCTGCTCTGGATGATCCATGCTTCAATTTGCTGCTGTGCTGGTAAAGGAAGAGCTTTTAAACATGCTCCCTTTTCTCAACTTTTTTTTTCCCCCCTGTGTATTAACTATATATGCATAAAAGCAATGGCTTTCAGTTTATTTTTTCTATTAAGAAGCAAATTTGTTGAGTAGATGTTGCTATGCAGAGACATTCTGGCTACTACAGATTAAGGAAAATAAAAAATGGTGGGCAGCCTGGCTTGGAGAAGCACTCAAAGAGAGAAAGAATTAAGACAGCAGAACAACAGTGCATGGACTTAAAAGCATAAAATCCATCTCCTTAATTTAATTAATTTTTTTTTTCACTAAAAATATTGCTAGAGTAACAGCCCAACTGCTCTGCCACAGTCTGACCTTGGAGGATGGTGTGGAAGGTGGTGTGCATCTTGGACAGATGGGACACAGGGCCAGGGATCTTAGAATAAAATGGTTTTGGTAGAAAAGGACCTTCCAAGGTCAACTAGTGCAACTCCCCTGCAGGGAGCAGAGACATCTGCACCTAGAGCAGGGTGCTCAGAGCCTGGCCAACCTCACCTGGGATGGTGCCAGGAATGGGGTGGCAACCACCTCTCTGGGCAGCCTGAACCAGGCTCTCACCATCTAGCTCCCCTCTTTTAATTTCAAACCATCACTGTTTGTCCTGTCCAATAGACCCTGCTCAAAAGTCTGTCCCCATCTTTCTCCAACAGGTCCCTGTCTCTGCTGTGCTGAGGACTCCAGAGCTGGCCCCAGTCCTGCAGGGGGGTCTCCCCAGAGCCCTGGGAGCAGAGGGGCAGGATCCCAGGGTGCCAATGACTGCTGGGTGCCAGTGCATGGTGCAGACTTGTGTCCAGCTTTTCATCCACCTTCTGTCCCATTCGAATTCTCTCCGACCTGAAGGGTGTTCAGTCAAACCTGAATGTACAAAATTGCCATGGAGTGATGCACCAGAGGGTGATCTCCAGAACTGCTGAGTCTCTGGAGCTTCCATGGAAATCTGTTTGTTCTGGTGCAAGGCAATCCTGTGTTTGCTCAGCAGGGGGGCTGAAGTAAGAGATCTCTCTTTTTTTGTTGCTGCTTTTATCTTAATTCCCTATAAACTATTGAGTAGGACAGAAGAATTATCTTCTTGAACAAATAAAAATCAAATAAACAAACAAAAAATTTGCCAACCCAAACCTCAGTGGCCTGTTTAGGTGCCTTAGAGCTGTGCCCTAATCTCTGATCTGGCAGGGTCCTGCTTTTCCTAACACCAGCTCTAGTCATAAAAGCTGCTGAAACAAAACTTCCTTGCTCAGCTGTAGCAGGTCCTGCCTCAGCTGGTGATGCTCTAACCAGAACAGCTTTAAACTATTCCCTCTTTTCTCAGAAATCAGTAATTTTGTTAAAGGCACCCCCTCAGGCAATACTCCAGGTCAGCATTCCTGGCTGCCCAGTTTTGCTCTAGACACGTTGCCAAACTGGTGCTTAAATCAAAGTTTCTATGCCAAATTGTCACCTTGTTTTAACAGATGTGATTTGATCTATTTTAAAGTGATGCTGTTTTACACCAGTAGCAAAAATGGCTCTTTCTTTCCAGCAAGCAATATTAAAAGCTTTATTGGATTGAACCTCCTTGGAATGTACATCCCAGATGATTTTGCAAAATCATCCATGCAACCTTAATCCAGAAAGGAGAAGGGATTTCAATGTTACACTATTAACTTCTTTTGTTTTTATCTTCTTAGCGCGATTACTTCACTTGATTATCACACAAGAATTTCATCTGACATTGAGTTTAGGTGAACCTGAATTCATTATCCAGTCTAATTTATATTTGATGTAAAATGACAATAGCTTGAAACTGTATAGACAGACCTTTATTGAAGGTAATTACTCAACGGGAATCATTCTGAATGAATTAATCGGATTGAAAATTGGCTTCAATTTTACAGCACTCCGGCGATAAGAAATGTAACACTGTACACGTTTCTTTTGCTTAAATTGTAGCTGTAATTTTGTTTAAAACTCTTTGAATTCTTTCAGGTAAATTTGAGCTCCCCAGAGAAGCCTGTAACACCTCAGCTCAACTCCTGATATTTTGATTCATTTGCAATTCAAGATGATAGTGCTGCAGGCAGGTGTCTGGCACGGTTCCCTGGGATGGCAGCTTGTCACTTGTCTCGGGGAGATGGTTTGATGGAAAGGGTGGGAGAAGTGGCCTCCTTCCCCATCATCATCAGGAGGAGGGTTTTTTCCCAGTTTGTGGAGCAGGTGGGGAAAATGGCCAGTGTCACTGGTGTCCCCCTCTGCCCATTCCCGGGGAGGAACTTGGGGGTGGTAGCCCCAGTGCCTCTCCTCTGATGAGTTCAGTTGCTGGCCTCCATGGGACCAGCTGTAGGCTCACGTTGGAGCATCTGCATAATTCTCTCAATCTATTTCCACTAAAAAGAGTTGTTGTAAGTGAAAAACTAAATTATGCCTTCTGGATCCTTAAGCTATTAAAATTCATTTGGTAACACAGGTCATGTATGCAATATAATGGTTGTTCTCCATCTTTCATTCTTTGGCTGCAAATAGATACTTACGGAACTGGCTTTCCAATAATTACCTCCTAGAGATTTTTTAAAGAAATTAAATTCAGCCAGGATACAGCAGAAAGGAGGGGGAAAAAATGAACAGTAAACCCTGGGGGAGGGTGTGGAGGAGAGAGAGATGAAAAATCAACAATGCATCCGAGATACAGTCGTGGAGCCTTCACACAGAGAAGATATTCAGCAGCCACAATAGCTTATATAGGCTCCACCTAGTAAGGGGTGTAATTGCCACTCAGACACACTGAACTAGTATTTATTTTCTGTCATATTTAAAAATTATTTGAGTCACGAAAGTGAAATAATGAATGGCAAAGATGGGAATGGAGAGGTAGGAGACAGATGAAGAGGGAATGATCGTGCTGGGAACTCATATTGAGAGTGAGTGGGCTATGGAGAAGTTAATTCTTTCATAGACTACTAATTAAAGTTTCCTTGTGTTGAAGCCTCATTGTCCTATTTATATGGGAAGAAAAGCAAAGGATGGGGTGGATGTAATTCACCATCAGGAGAGGAAAGCTGCTGTGTGTAATGTAGTCCCTCCTTTGACCTGTTCTGTGTCTCTCTCACAGTAAAACATTTTCAGATTCTCCTCAGCACATTGAAAATAATATATTGTGCTTCTGCTGGTTTATTTGTATTCATTTTCTTCTTAGCCAAGCAGGATTGTTTACTGGGAAGCATTGCAGCACATCACTGTGTAGTAGAGTTATTTTAGTTGGTCTGTGTTTGCTTCCTGCAGGTCTGAAGGCTGCCAGCTGCTTGTTCTCAGGGGCTGAGCCAGCAAATTACCAGTACCCCCCTTAACATTGATGCCTAAGACTTTATGCAACTCAGAGATGTGTGCTGTAATTTTGATGTGCCTATTCCTGTCTCCTGTGCCAGACCTGCAAGACTCTTTGTGAAGTACTCTCCACACAAGGCACTGTCTATATGAGGAAGAGAAGAAGGTGGTAGTTGTCTGAGAGGCCATGCAGATGTCCTTTTTGTGTTCTTCACCCACAGGATGCTAATGGAACAGCTCCTCCTCCAGTTTTGGTTTCCTGGTTCAGGTGAAGTTCTCTTGATTCATTCCCTTGTGATGGAAACTTCTAACTCTGCCACATTCTCTCTGAATGATAGTTTATGTTGCAGAGAAAGTACCATGTGACAAAAAGCAGAGATTCAAATTGTGGGCTTTACTTTTATGCTTGCTTGGTCTGTTCTACGTGCTGCCCAAGCTGCACAATGAGGCTCCAAGTTACTCAAGCTTTATGATGAATCTGAGCCCAGCAGCAATGTGTTGGGGTTGCATCTTCTTTCACGAACATGCTTATCTTTCAAGGTCTGTGATAAAAAGTTGGGCTTGCTCAGGGTACCTTGCATCACTATCTGTCTTTGAGGCAAGTTGTTCTTGGGACTGTGGATAGAATTCCACTTGATGTTGGTATGAGTTTGCCTCTTGTTTTTATTGGAAAGAGTGTGGGAATTAGCTTATGTTCAGAAACATTTTATCTGGTGGTTGAAAACTGGACTTTGGAGTTGGCTATGTAGCTTTGCTTAAACTCATATCACTCTGTACATGGCTTCCTGAACTTATTTTGTGGAGATTCTGAAATTTACCACTTGAAACAAATAACAAGTCAAATCTGTGAAATCCATGGTTATTTCAAATGTTGTTTCACAGATGAGGAAGCTCATAATGAAAGAATGAAAGGTGAATTGAGTGGTTTAATTCTAAAATATGTTAACTGGCAATAAAGTCACTGGTGTTGATCTTATAATGTCCTGTGCATGCATTACTTGTCCAGATTGTTGTGGAGGTACTTTTTGTTACCTTAAACCCTACACAGATGTTCTAGAACTGAGGCACTGAAGGCCAGAAGCTGAGGTCAGATAATATGAAGGATGTGTAACCACTGCATAATAATGATTTTCATATAAAATAGAGACTGATTAAGATAGTGAAGAACATCTCCTCTGGAAATGTCCTATGATCTGATCTTGGGTTATGGTACAGCATAATTGACTAGCTGGCAGCTATTCTCCAATGCAATTATGCCAAATTATCAAACTGAAATATATACTGATTAGTAGAATCATAGAATCATGTTGGTAGAGGATGGAGATTCTCTTTAGTCTTCCCTTTGCTATTAATGTATTTATAGAAACTTTAGTTGTGTTTTATGGCAGTAGCCAGAGTAAGTTCTAGCTGGGCTTTGGTCTAGCACTAGTCATCAGACAATGTATTGAAGATATACCAGCACTGAGGAGTGTGACCCATTAAAAACCAGAGCAACCGACCAAAACTTCTCATTGTCCATACCCCATGTTCCTTAAAGAGGTAATAATCCTTTATGTGTCCTTTCTGGAGTAAGGGCAAGCTGCCTCAGTAAGAAATATGGGCCTGGTTAATAACTGTATGTGTTATCAACCCCCTCCCACCCTGCCTGCAATGATCCAGTGTCTCAGCCCAGCTTGTCTGACTTATGAGTCAGTTTTGCACTACTTGACCCCGACACCAGCAAATAAATCCCACAGGCTGTAAGGGACAGTTAGAGTGAGAAGAATAAGAAAACATATGGCCAGATCAAGAGATGTGTCTTGTTTCTAATCTGAAGAAATGCACCTTCAGATTGTTCCCCTTTGCTCGGAGAGCGCAACTTTTAATCTTCCTGCTGCCAGGGAAAAGTTTGGTCATCCTTCCAGGATAAAGCAGCCAGTTTATCTCCCCAATTCCCACTCACCTGTTATTTATTTCACAAATTTGCAAGTTGCCAGTGTTGCATGAGAAGGAGCAGCATGAATATTTGATGCCCACCATTGCCATAAGCAGAACAAACCTGACATGCCACAGGCTGCCATCAAACATGCTGTTTACTCCATAAATGTACCTTTCCAGAGACCTGTTGGGAGACACCATCCAAGGAGGCTTGAAGCTGAGCATTTCTTATGTGTCTTAGTTTGGAATGTAAATTATCCACTTCCCTGAGAGCCTGGTCAACATGTTACCTCCTCAGTGTGATTCTCACGTGGAGCTGGGGCTTGGAACGCGGCATCGTTTTTGCCTCTGCCTGGTGTGGTGGTTTTTCAGCTCACACTCCACTGTGATGCCCCTGAATGTGCCTGTGTTTTAATAGCCACCCATGTTTTTAAAAGGTGGGATGATCTGAAATAGGCTTTCGTGCGATAACTTGGTGGTAATGACATGGTTTTTCTATTTATTTATTTATTTGTTCCTTTTAATCCTGTTACAACTTTAGCAGCTTTGCCTTTATGCAAGATGATCTCCCCGGATTTGTAAGTGGACCTCTTTGTGTTTCACTCTCTCTAACACAGCAGAGATTTCATTTATCTGTGCTGAAATGTACTGCTCCATTGACTTATACTGTGAAATAACACCAGCTCTGGCTTTGAAGTTTGGAGTTACTTTTAGATATTAAAAAAAACCCACAACATTTTCAACCTGATCTGGATTGCTTTATTTATTTATTATTATTATTAATACAGAAATCAAAAATCTGTTAATTTATTATCTTAATAGAAAGTTGGTCAGGAGTGTATCTTAGAGCTTGTGGGATATTTAAATGAAGATGCCAGACTGGGGCAATGGAGGGAAGAAAGTTGGTCGCTCAGTAGCTCCCCTGTAGAGCTGCTGAGCTTTTTGAAGACTCAGCCATTTATTTTATTAAAGAAGTTGGGTACTTAGTATTTCTGAATATAATTTTATCCTTGCCTCAGAATGAAAACAGTTTGCACAGGAATCTGGGAAATGAGGGAATAAAAATGGACAGTTTAGAGTCAGGAGGCCGGAGAAGGCAGAGATGGTTTTCCAGGAGCTGCCAAAATGAGCACCACACAGGAACTTGTGATTTAGGGTGATATCCACTATTCCCATCACCATGGAAAGGGCAATAGCATTCTCTGATATTTCTATTTTTTTTTCTCCTACAAAGGCTACAGGACAGAAAGAAAAATCAATCTGGTGATGCCTAAATTAAAAGTTTTACCATAATAGGTGAAAAGCTCCTTCAACCAATGGTTTCGTATTTACAGGTTCCAAAAATTGCCACATTTTCCAGAGCCTTCTGTAAACTTTGTAACCACACTCACTGCTCTGCGTGATTTTACAGACGTTTGTGGCAGTATTTATGACCTTTTATCAAATGTCAGATTTTTTTGCAAGACTTTCACATGAAGTCTCCTATGACTAACCTGCCATTAGTTGTATCTAGTTTAAAAGCCCTGAGCAATGAGATTTACCTTGCACTTTATTCTTAGCAGTTATCAAAAAGAACAAAAAATACCTTGGTTCAGCTATGTCTGGCAAAAAGCAGGGCAGTGGTTGCAACCTGGATCTATCACACATGTCTTGGGAACATGAGCCTCTTCTTCTTTGCAGACAAAGACTAGGGGTCTGATTGAGATTTATATTTTAAATCTACTTATTAAAAGAAAAACAAAGTTGAATCACTTTAATAGACAAGGAAAACAATGCAAAACATTCAGCAATTAAAGCAAAGTATCAGTTGTACCTTTTAAAATGGGTTTTTTTCTCCTCCTTGCCAGTGCTTCTAGCATCGCTCTAGGAGACTGAAATTAAACCGTTTCCCTGTTGATTTGGGTTGGCTTTTCCAACTGGAAAGGAAGAAAAGAATATTATTTCATTTTTTTTCTTCTTTTTCCTAGCATTGCAAAAGCCCCGCAAGGATTCCCTTCAAAGAAATTTGATCAGTGATTTAACACAATATAAAATGTTATGTAAAAGCACTAAGAAATATTCTCATAGAAAGCCACTTGGGAACAAAAAAGAGACAAAAACAAACGTTTTCAGCCAACATTTCTAAAGGAAGATCTATCTTTTTTATTATTATTATTATTTTTAGACTCATTTTTTCTCTCAGTAGTTATGCACATGAAAAATTGACTTTTCTTATGTGTTGTGTGCCAGAGCCCAAGCTGGGAAGGAGGTGCCTGCGTGCTCCTCAGCATTGGGTTTGGTGGAGATGAGGATCCTGAGGGGAGGGAACAAAGCTAAAAGCAAGATTATAACCCTAGGCTTCAAGGAAGCCTAGGGACAGGACAAGGAGCAATGGGCACAAAATGGAACCCAGGCGGTTCTATCTGAGCAGGAGGAAAAACTTTGGTGTGTCAGAGCCTAGCCCAGGCTGCCCAGAGAAGTTGTGGAGTCTCCTTGTCTGGAGAGATTCCAAACTTGCCTGGATGTAGAGATCCTGGGCCCCCTGCTTTGTGTGACACTGCTGGAGCAGGGGGCTTGGACTCGATCTCCAGAGGGCCCTTCCAACCCCTGTCATTCTGTGTCCAACTGCCCTTGATACCCCCCAGGCACAGGCCAGGCTCCTCTCTAGAGGCATCCCACTTTAGCACAGGGTAAATATTAGTTAATCTAGTAAAATTCCTCCAGATAGCTCTAGACTGTTATAAAAAAATATATAAAATA
>JAOEGS010016571.1:0-19210 GCA_025447755.1 Corythornis vintsioides | reverse complement strand
CCTGTAGTTACCCGGGTCCTCCTTTTTGCCCTTTTTAAAGATTGGGACAACATTGGCCTTTCTCCAGTCCTCAGGCAGCTCTCCTGTTCTCCTGCTCAAAACTCTGTCCCCAGCTTTCTTCTAGACCCTCATTAAGTCCTGAAAGATCACAATAAGGTCTCCCTGGAGCCTTTTCTTCTCCAGGCTGAACAACCCCAACTCTCTCAGCCTTTCTTGCAAACAGACTGCTCTGGGATCAGATGCTGACCAAAATGATTGCAATTATTAGTGGCTGCAGCATGAAAAGCTCACAGCTGAGAGAACCAGGTAACTGTGTGTGTGTGTGTGTGTGTGTGTATGTTCAAGATCAGTGGGAAAGAGGCTTTCACCTCTCACCATAGTCCAGTTGCATCTGGAGTGCCAAGAGGGGAAGGTGCAGTGTGACCTCTCCTGAGGAAATGTGGGGTCATCACCAGCACCCCTCATGTTGTGTGACATTTTCTGCTGATGTTCTGCACTGTTCGTTTTCTCGTTGCCTTCCTGCAAAACTGCAGGCATCAGTTTTGGCTTTTGATTGTGTTCTTGGAAGTGACAGACCAGGAAATTCTGATTGAAACGCCCGTTTAGTAGTCCTTTCTCAGTTACATGCAGTCTGCATCAATCAGCAAAGCTGCGCCATGAGAAGTCATTTCATTTTGTGGAGGATTTCGATATTGCAAAATCTGGTTTCATTCCAAAATGGAATGAATTTCAACATTTTCCATGAAAGGGAAAACCCTTGGGGTCACTGCAGCTCTGGCAGGCTGCCAGAGAAGAAAGGGTCCTAGAATCCCTCAGCCTCTTAGCCCAGGGCTTTCCATGTGAATGATAGGAGTGGGACCAGTGAGCCTGAAAACCACCAAGTCTCCCACTTTCCCAGGGAGCTGTAAGACTGGAGCTGGTGATTCAGGTAATCGTTCCCCAGCAGGCTGACCTCTGGAGAGAGTGATGCTACAGTTCTAGTTCTGTTCTCCCTCCTCTGTGTGTGCTGGTCCACTCTGCTTCATCTGTTTGCTTCAAGGCCTAGGATTTCTAGATGCATTCCCTAAGTGCAGAGCCTCTCTGAGCATCCCCTTCTGAGAACTGAGACCTTAGCATCCAGCTCTGCAGGAGATTTCGAGCTGAAGGCCAAGTTTATGTGCAAAAGCACTGTAGCTGTTTTGTCTTTGGTGCCAGTTCAAATCTTTCTCAGGACTGAACTTGACCTCCATGAAATGGTTTGTGTTGGACATGTCAGTGATGGAGATCCTGAGCCTGGTATCAGGTCTCAGAGCCTCCCTGATGGCTTAATCAAATCCTTTCCCAGAGCAGCAGTTCTGTGGGTATTCTGGCAGATTGCCTCCTCGGGGACACACGATAGCTGAACTGCTGCCTTTGCACGAGGTTTCCAACAACATCCCCGTCCTCCTGCCTCGGCACTGTTTATTTTAGGCAGCTCAAGAGAAATGCAGATCTAGGCAAAACAATAACACGTCTGAGTGCCATATCACGCCTCAGCTTTTTCCTCATACAGGGTGTTCTTGAGTGATTTCTGGGGCTGTGCTCTTGGGAACACAGAGCCTCTTCTCTCTAGACCTGACCCTACAAGGACCACAGAGGTTCTCCTCTCCTTTTCGTGAGCTCTAACCCATTCTTTCCTCCAGCATTAACATCAGAGAGTGAAAATGAAGCCACTTGGAACTATTTTCTTTAGCATACTGTCTAAACCTACTGAAAAGGTCAGTGACCCATCTAGTCCCTTAACTAAGATAGTCCTGTCTTTCACATATATACATGCACCATCCTTCTATTGCCTAAGCACTAGCCCCAGGAAAGGTCTCTGATAGCAAAAGGTCACATAGCAAACAACAACTGGACATTTTCTGTGATCAGAGTCTCTTCAGAGGATTCAGTGTAGATGAGTCAACATTCTCCAATGGGCAGAAAATACTTCCTTCAGACAGTTTCTGACCGGAGAGAACTATGAAGTGCTGTACTTGTGATTCACTCCAAGAACGAGCACACCAAGTTGAAGTGCTGGAAGAGGGAAAGAGGTTTGTAAGGATGTGAAATGGTGCCACCAATCTCAACTTTAAATGTTGCCAAGGACTTGAGGTGCCCCACTAGAATATCATGTGAATGTAGACGTATTCCATACCCATCTCAAGAGCCAAATCATGCTTTTCAGGGCCTTGTCTGAGCATCTTCAGCTCCATCCAAAGCCAATGAGGGTTGATGGTGCTTAGCATTTCTGGAAAATAGGCCTAACATGCACTGGGTTGTGTTGGTGTTTAGCCAGGAGCTTACAGCCTCTTCCCTCTCTCTGCAGCTTTTGGCCAATCTGTTTTCTTGCAACAACACAGAACAGCACTAAGAATTTATGATTTTATTGTATGGTGGCAGACATTTGGTGGAAACCACCATATGTAGGTCTGGATACAGGTCTGCTTCCATTTTTTAATGGTTTGGTTTTTTTTCTTCTCTCATTTTACCACCTAGAAATTTCCTATGGAAGGAGACCAGAAGAGTTTAACTCATTTACTTTGTCAAAAGCCTGCAGGCTGGGTGAGTTTATGCAGTTGGTGTATACACAGTGGAAAAGTCGTTGATGCTTAAGGACAGTGTCAGCTCAAGCTGAAGATGAGGTGTTTCTAAATGAGCAGGATCTTTCAGGAGAAATAATAGAGTTTTCTATCCCTTTTTTAAAGATAGAGCTTTATAATTTAATCAGTATATTCTATATGTATATTTTGGTTTGTTTTTTTTCAGTGATTCAGACTCAGATACAGTATGTCTTCCAGGGAACAAAAATCAGACACCCAGAAAACCTCCCCAGCTCTAAGATCTCTAGCAGTGTCCTTTCTGCAAGAGGCTGCATTATTGAACTGGTAGGAAGCTGCCAGAAAAGGAGCCCTGTTTGAGCCTAAGCCTGCTCATGGTGAATTCAGCTGAAAATTCAAGCAGATGATTTCAGGGTAATTATTATGATGTCGTTTGCTTAGCGGCAGCTGTGATTTCCTTTTTGCTCAGTGTAGATGAAGCTTTACAGAATGTTTCCCAGCACCTTCTGTGATAATTGACAGCTATATGTAAACCCTGCCTATTGTTTCAGCTTGCACAACATGTTCTTAATTGCATGTTTTAGATTAGAAATGGATTGGGAAATGAAAAGACAAATAAAGCAAGGAAATATGTAGGATTTGTTTCACTCCTTCACTTTTGATATGCACTCTTGGGTATATTCTCCTTCTGTCACATGCATGGGAACCCAACTGGTGTTTAATGGAACCTTTGTGAAAAAGCTGAGAAAAGAGCATACTTCTCTGAAATTAAAGTGGTACTTTGATATCAGGTTGTATATGAGTATATGAGAGACCTTTTCCTGTCCATAAGAATATTCCGTGTCTTATTTCCTTTGCCCTGTTATCTTTGGAGATTATTTATGTTTAATAAGGTGATGTCATTTAAGAAATGCAGGTCTAGATCGCATCACCAATGCAGAATGGTGTGTAGGAATCTAATGGCTGTTTGTCCTCAAAAAAACAAAGGTCCCACAAACATGCAACCTGGTCACCAATGGGTTACCATTGCTGGGATGAAGTTTGAAGACTCACAAGACTTGTGCAGAAGGTTTGCTATAGGAATGAGAAGGGAGTGCCATTGTTGAAGATATTAAGCTCTAGGAGATAATGAAATCATGGGCTCCAGTGACAGAGAGAATGAGCTACAAGACACAACAGCAGTGGTCAAGGCTCTGTGCCCAAGCTGCACTACAGCAGCAGCTGCATAAGCTCACACCTCACTGCCATAGCTAATCACCACCTCCAATTAGCCACCATAGAGGCTTTGCTAAGGCAGGTTTGAGGAGAACCATACAGATGCATGAAAGTACTGTAGCAAGATGGGAGGAGCAGGTGGAGATGACAGAAAGATCTGGAGGCCAAGCCCCTCTCACCATTAAGAGAATTCTTGCAGACCAGACTCGAATGGAGGATTGAAGGACTTACTTTTTTAAACTGGAAAACAAAACAAAGTTTGAAACACCACCACTAACCCAGCAGACCAGCAATAATCAGGAAGCCAGAGAATACTGTATGACACTGGAAAGGATTTTATGCAGATGATGTCATTCTTTCTTTGAATGCATGCTATTAATCTGCATCTGAAGCATAAAACCATGAGGTAATGGAATACATTAATTGCTGCAAGCTGCCAGTGTCTCTAGGCCAGTGGTGGCAGTGGAGCCAGCCTCTTAGCACTTTTCCTCCCTGCCCTTGTCTCCAGAGGATAGCTTCCACCTCTGCCCACAGGTTCCCATCACAGCTTTCCACTAGCCAGAGCCTTTGCTGCTCCTTCCTCTGCTGTGTCCCAGCTCCCCATGCTCCTGCTGCTTTCTCTTGCTGCCACCTCCAAAAATGAGGCCACACACCCCAGCAGAACTGATTCCCTTGGCCCCTGCACTCTGCTGAGCCTCACCTTCAACGTAGACACACCTCGCTGGTTAGGAAGTTGTAAGTTGTCTGAATTGTTCCCTTAGCTCAATTGCAGTGGTGAAAGGGAAGGGCAGTGCAGAGAATCCATGTGGCCTTGTTTCCATCACAAAATAAATGAGCGTGCAGGAGCTCTTTGGTTCCAGTGGGAACTCATTATCACAGCCTTCCAGGTTCTGCTCAGGAAAGAACCTCAAGGGATTGTTGAGAGCAGTGTGTAAATGACCTCGCAGAGCATTCACTGAGTATGTCCAACAGTAGTAACTGAGGTTAAGGAAAAAGCTCTTCCATTCATGTTTGGGGGGTTTTGGGTTGGTTTTCTGGGTTGTTTTTGATTGGGTTTTTGTGGTTTTTTTTTTGTCTAATTAGATTGTACATCCTTTGGAGTGGATTCTTCTATGTCTAATATAAGTACAGGCAGATAAGTGATACTTGCTACAGGTTTTATAGTAATGTATGAGAAGGATAAATATAGTCTTGGCTATTTTTATAGTGGTTCAAGTGCTGGGTCTCTGACCCCAAGGTCTGGCTTGCCATTCCTCAAAGACCAGAGCTCAAACTTTGTGTCTCAAGTTGTAAGCAAGCAAGGGAATTTTATTTGTGCAGCAGACATGCTGAGAGACTCAAGGTGTCTGGGATCAGGTTAAGATGTTTGTGTGGATGGAGCAAACAGCAGCTTCCACTCAGGCATGAGGTGAAAGGGACAAAGCCAGCCTGCTTCTGTAGCTCTTGCTGCAGGCTTTTTGGACAGAGGTAATTATCAAGATCTTCAGAGCCCCCTTCTTTCCATCACTGGTAATCCATTGACATGCTAGCACCCAAGCAGTTTGGAGAGAGGAAAAGTTATGGAAGAGGAGACTGGGAAATGGGCTTTAAGGGATGACTGAGGTGAAGTTAAGAGGAAAACAAGCTTGGTCAGGAAATGGAGCCTGATGGAAAAGGAAGATGAGAATGGGAACAGGGAGAGGGGGGTCAGAATTGGTTCATTAATGTGATACTGATTGGAAAATTAGTCTGGTAGGATACAGGGGAAAGGAGTTAGGATGAGGCAAAGCAGAGGACTTGAGATGAATGAAGGGTCTACAGAAAGACCCTGGTGCTCTGAGAGACTTTTTAGGATAAGAACTTTGGGGTAGAGCTGAGATTGCCTGGGGAAGGAGGGAGAAGGCAGAGAATTTGGGGCAGGGAGACTAGAATAAGGGGATGCTGGTGAAGGAGGAAGATTGGGAGAAGGAAAAGAACTCAGCGAAGGGAAGTGTAGTTGGGGACAGAGCCTGGGGTGAAGATTCAAAGCCTAAAGGAGAAAGGAAAGATGGGATTCAACTGTCAAGGAGAAATAGATAGGGCTGAGAAGAGCAGTGATGGAGAAGAACCAAAACAGGAACATTGTAGTGGGGTGGGACAGAGTCAATCAAGCCTGGGGAGGAAAAGCAGAAGAGAATGTGCCTCGTTTATCACCTATTTCTTTGGTTCATGCTTTCTGATGTCATCAAATAGCACTAAAATTCACTGGCAAAATGTGTGTGTATCTCATACACATACACACATACAGAGATGGTGTCAGATACACAGGGCCATGTGGATATTGCCCTTCAGCTTATGTGATAGACCATTATGTTAAGACTGTTACGCAGGCTATTGCATGCTGAGGGAGAATGAAAAGCACATTTCTGGGCTTTCAACCTGCTTTTATAAACCTAGGCAATAACTGTCAATCAATTTTGTTGTGTTGTTTTTTGGGATTTTTTTCCCCTTCATTAACATTTTAAAACTCAAGTTCTTAATGATTGGGCAATGCTAGAATTAAGGTTGCAAAATCCTCTCAACCATGAAACTTATCCCTTTAACTGCATCATCAGACTCCCCCAGGACTCTTCTTTGCTGAAGGTACAGGAGGGATCTGCTCTGGGGCTTGAAGAGTCCCCTGCTTTTTGGACATAGAAATTGGCAAAATGCATATTGCTGTTAATCAAGGTTTGACAGTTTGACAGCTTACTGAAGAAAGTGTGTTTCTTACATTCTACATCCCAAATCTCAGTTGCTGGTGCTTATGCTTGTGACAAATGTCAATGGAAGCTGTGCCCTGATCAACTGAAGTGCTGAACTAAAACTCCTGAAAAAAAAAAAGAATCAAAAATAGGTATTTGCAATACTGTGGAGGTGGGTGTTACAGATATATAGGTCTGTCTTCACCACAGGCTTTGACCAGCACCATTACTAAGGCTTTGGTACGGTGCCTTGAGCAACATGGTGAAAACAAAAAGCTCTGTGGAACAGGAGCTCGTTAATGGTGCAATCAGACACAATGTTCTGGCTCCAGCAGATCCTGTCTCATGGGTTGCTGACCCCTCAGATCTGCTGGCAGAACAGCACATCTCACAGTTCCTCAGCGTTGCAAAGATGGTCTGGCTCTGCAGAGGCCATGGTTTTGCCTGCCCTTTAAAAGCACAGACACCCCTCCTCCCCCCCCAAACCCCCCCCCCCCCCAGATCATTTGACAGATTTTGAGTTAAGAACGGACTACAGATGGAGCTGTGCTGGCAGACCAGAGAGTGTGATTATATCCCTGGCAGAGAAGGGGTGATGAGCAGCTGGTGGTAGGGCCAGGACAGTAGACTCTAACTCTGGGCGAGCTGTGATCAAAACATGTCTGACCCAACTCCACTGGAGTCCCACCCACAGCAACACACAGTGCACGGGGTGGTCTTCACACTGACTAGAGGAGCAGGACAAGCTCATCTAGGTGATGGCTTTAAACACAATCGGGGAGATTTAGACTGGAGAGAAGGAAGGAATTGTTGATGCTGAGGGTGGTGAGAGCCTGGCCCAGGCTGCCCAGAGAGGTAGTAGCTGCCCCATTCCTGGCACCATCCCAGGTGAGGTTGGCTGGAGCTCTGATCACCCTGCTCTGGGTGCAGATGTCCCTGCTCCCTGCAGGTTGGACTGGATGGCTTTTTAAGTCCCTTATCACCCAAACCAGCCTGTGATTCTATTATGTTGGTTGGGCTAAACTGATGCTGTGTGGGTAACCTTTCTTGTTGTGTCTTTTCATTACAGAGCAGTCAACTTTACAGCCTGAATAGCATTTTCTGATCACATTCTGGGTATAAGTGCATGCAAAAATGTTACATAAACTATATGTGTATCATGCATATGTATGACTTTCCATGGAAAATTATATTTTTGCTGCTTTTCCATGCTGTGCACTGGGAAATACCCAAGGGGCAGATGAATCAGTCCTGTGGCACAGCCAAAATCACAACGAGTCTATCAAGTGGACCTCACAGGGAACATTTAAATCCTGTAGGTATTTTAGAGACACTTAGTAACTTCTGGTGCTCCTTAAATATTAGCAGCTGCTCTGGACTGATGGTTGAAGGATCATTTGGAAAGCTTTCTGTGCAGATCCATGACATAACTGTGTCTCAGTTGAAGAGGAATGCTCCCTTTAATCAGATCATTGTACAATGTGTCTGATTCACCATGGAGTTGCTAACTAGTGTGTCCTGAGTCTCTGCAGCATCTACAAGGCATAATGAAACTGGGGGGGAAGTGGAAAAAAGGAAATGTGCTTTTTAAAGCCATGTTCATACTCTGAATATGAGGCAAGGGGTGGACAAAACCAGCCTCCTAACTTAGACTGGAGTCTGAAGGCTTCTTTGCTACATGCTGACTGCTGGTGGCCCCAAGAGCAGTTTGAAGAGAGAAATGAACTGGCTAAGTGCAGCAACCAAGAATCACCTGGTGGGAAGATGTCCTACTCTTCATCTTTATGTCACCCTCAGAACAGATAGAAGGATGTGTAAGGTGCTCTGCTAACTTGACAAAGACCTAATTGACTCACTCAGGGTGAAGCTGTATGGCTTTCAGGATGTTTTGAGTTGTCTCTGTTATCTCAAAAGGCTGGAGTGCAGATATGTGAGCTGAGCTGGGAAACCTGCCCCTCTGCTGTTCCTCAAGTCCTCTTTGGGTATAAAATGCTTCTGTTCTGATTAAGAAGGATTTTCCATCTGAAAGGAGGTTTAATGTTGGCAGGACTGTAATTTCCACTGACTGGCACAGCTTTTCTGCACTGAAGGAAGGATTGAAAGGTAATTGCAACTCAAAATCCATTTTATGGAAGTTTAAAAGATGACAAGAGGTGCAACAATTACAGTGACATGGGTGTAGTGTGCAGGTTTGGCAAAGGCTTACAAGACCAAGAGGGACTGGGACACTTTACTGCACCTGAACCTTCCCTGAGGGAAGTAATTTTGCCTGTTGGGAGAAAAAATAATCTATTCTTCTTTGAAAGAGGAAAAACTGAGATTAAAAATGGAAATTATCTCCTGAAAAACAGTATGAAAAACCTGGAGAATACTTCCCATGGCACACTGGATGTGATAACCTGGAGTAAATGCCCATTGGTTGAAGGGGGCTATCTGTGTGGTTACTATTCATCCTACATTCATTTTTGTAACCCCAAACAAAAGTAGACTCTTCTGAAGCATTGTCAGCCAGTGAAAAGCTGCCAAAAACCAAAGCTGCTGCTGAAAAGCCAATGGGGTGGCCAGCTTCCAGCTTGGCATCGGCTGCTAATGTTCCATCTACCTAAAACTGCCATTATAACATAGTTAGAAAAGGCGTTTTTCATTTCCTGCTCCACACTGATGTGTAGAGTCACTGTGTGCTGGGAGCAGCTAAGTGCTGGTTTTCAGGTCAGAAACAGATGCCTTTTATTGAAGGCTGGATCCTGGCAGCACCTCCGCGATGGAAAAGGGTGCGAGAAGCTGCCTGCACACCAATGTGTACGTTCAGAGCTCTTTCCATCAAGCTTCTCATTTTCCACTCTCCACGGCTTTCCTTTCTCAGATGTGAGGCTTCCCTCCTGCCACGACCACACTCAAGCAGTCTGTGTAAAGAGAAGCACTCGCTGCATCTCCCTGGGTGCTCCTGGATGAGCTTCACCCTGCCCAGATCCTCTGCCCGTGTGAATTTGTTGGTGTAGGAGCTCTGGGCTGCACTGTAGCTTCTAAAATAGACATGCTGTGGAGCCACCAGTTTCTACAGACCAGAGCATGATGGCCACTCATGGTGGCCAGAGTTCAGGGTGAATCTGATTCATTTTCTCTGAAGCTGTTTCAGAAAATGAAACTGCCCTTGTCCTCTCCCTGGATAGTCCCCTCCTTGCCAGTGGTCATGAATCACCCTTGAATGACTCTTCCTTATAGATGGTTTTGAAGTTCTGTTGAGTCATCTGTGCAAGCTGGGAGGGTTTGTTGTACGCTGGCTCTGCTGTACGCTGGCTCTGCACCTGCCTTTCCCAGAACAACCCATAGATCCACTGCCCTAAAATCCAGCTGACTTCAACCCAAACCATTGGGATGGATGGGTTTTTTGATATTAAAAAAATTCCAACATAAACTAAATTAAAATCTAATTACACAAATTTGCAATGAAGAGGGAAGAATAAATGTAATATCTGAACTCTATTAAAGGATTTGCATTTGTATGGGAACATTTGCAAAATTAAACGTTTTAAAAAGTGTTTCAGACAATTTGGCCAGGAATAATTATGGCATAAAACCAGACAGTAAATACAGAGAAAACCAAATTAAGCTGGGACATGAGGTAAAGGAAGTTACTCATAAGAATAACTGTTTTATATTTAATATACCTTTTTTTTTTTTTTTTCCCCAGCAACTTTGAAATGTCTTAGTATGGGGTAATTGTAATATAAACTCATCCCAGGACAGCCAAGAGCTGCAAGCTTGATCCTGTGTGTCTGTTTGTGTGTGGCTCCCTGTACACTGCTTGTAACAACCCAACAAGTGACAAGGGCAAGTCCTGGGATGGGGTTTTTTCTCAAAATTCAGGTTTCACTGCAGCGTCCAACCTGGTGTCAGGTTCTCACCAGTGAGAGCCCAGAGAAGACAAACAGTGCATTAATTTTTTTTTTCAGTTGATTTTTAACTTAGGAAGGATGACAGGTTCCACCAAAGATCACAAATAATAGAGAGCAGCTCGGAAAGGTTCCCCATATGGAATGAAAAGATCAAAGGGAGACTCAGTTTGGGGAAAATAGTCTAAAAACTGTACAGGTAGTAGTGGGAGCAGAAAGCAGTAATACAAATAGAAAGTCTATAGGAAGTGTAGAATTCCTTCTAGAGGAGCTTCAGAAACAGAATATTAACATGGTGACATACACGTTATATATACAGACACATCCATGTGCATATTATTTATACACAAGTCTGTATAGCAATTTCCTTTGTTTACTGTTTCCATCAGGGCCCTGAGAACACCACCAGTCCTTAATAGACCTGACCAGCCTCACCTGGGCTTTACAACCACCTTAAAAGGGTCTGGAAACCCTTTTAAGTTCAGCTGGGGACAATCAGCCCCAGCTGGAGCTGTTTGGAGACAGGCTGAGCTCCAGCTCTGTCTGGCTGTGGACTCCTTTTCTCTGGAGCTCCATGTCTGGTCTGGTTTCTCATCCTGAACTTGGCTCTGTCTTGTCACCATGGCCCTCCCTGAGTATCATTGGACCTGACCTATGAATTGGTTTCCTGGCTTGACTGTGGATCTGCCCTACCACTGTGCTTTTGTCTTATGGTCTGTGCTCCTGGTTGGACCTGGCCAGTATCTCTGGGCCTGTCCTGCTTGGCTCACTCAAGGCTATGGGATCACCTCAGCTCCTGGCTTACCATCCTTTGGAGAAAAGACCTGCTCTTGTTGCTTCCTGACATTCTCTGTGTGTAGAGATGAGGTACTGTGGCCATTGCTACCAAGACCACCAGGTGGTTACTCTGCAGAGGAGCTCTTCCTGCAGTCGCCTTTCTGCCTGATAAAGGTGAAGCAGTTTCAACTGGTTCCTCTTCCCCAGGAGGCAGGAAAGCAGCAAATGAAGGCACAGGTAAGAAACTGAAATTTCTGGCAGCATTGTTACAGGAGAAAAATCTAGATAATGCTTTTATTTTCCACTGTGAAGATCTGTGGTTCAGATTTGGCTGGAGAGCTTTGCCCACAGACAAAGATAATCCCCTGTTGGGTGTCTCACCTCCCTGGCTGGAGTCCGCAAAGCGTTGCGTGTTTACGTAAGGAATGTGCACTGATGTGGTTCATGAGGGTGTTTCCAGAGCTTGCTGTTCAGGTTGTACTCAACGTTTTCTATCAGTCAGACCAACACACTTGTGTTTTATAGGTCAAGAGGACTGAGATTCTGCAGCTGATGGTATCCCTGCAGTCAGCTTTGATTGCTTTTTATCACTGTATCAAATCAACTCTGTGATATCTAGGAGTGGTTTTAGTCTTGGTAGTAAGAAGACTGGACAGCAAGTCCTAGGTTTGAAAACAAGGTGCAGCCAAGTCCTTCAGGTCCTCTCTGTGCTTTCTTTGGGAGAGAGTTAAACACTAAATGGTCAGCCAAGGAGGAGGATGATAAAGAAGCCAAGGAAGCCACAACCTTTCCTCTGCTAACCTGCAGCATCTCTAAAGATGCATCCAGAGTGGGGAGGGGAAAAAAGGTAGAACACAATGATTCCTTGTGCAACCTGGGTAGGGAAAAGGTATTTTGAAGTTGGGAGAGTAGGGTGGAGAACAACTGGATAAAGAGAAAAAGCCCACAGGAGTGAGATGGGCCCTGGGAATGGGAGTAGAGAAAATGAAGGAGTAAATAAAAAGTGTAAATGGAAATTTAATTGTAAATTAAAAAGTGTAAATATATTTTTTAAAAAAGTACTTTTAGGCAGCTTACAGGAAAAAGGGGGAGATGCAAAAGAGATACTATGAGTTAGGTTTCCATAAACCAGTCTGAAATTATCATGCTTACTTCATTCTCCAATCTGGAGCAGTGGAGCGAGTTGTTTCTGAATCTCTTGGTTTGTGCGATTAAAATGTTCTTGGCATCAGCTTTGGTTTTAATGTGATTGGTTTTTAAACATAATTAGAAGGGTTTTTACAGCTTTGTGTATTTCTATTTAAGAGACAACAAAAGTAATGCACAGTTGTGTTGCTTTTTGGGCTTTTTTTTTTTTTTTACCAGAGCAAAAGCTCTAAAGCATTCCATCAGAATGGCCATGGTGTCTTGATAGCAAGATCCTGCACGATGGGGCATTGCAGAACTGGCTCTGCATTGTTGCAGACAATGCCTCTGACTCCACAAAAAGCACAACCAGTTATGGTTCAATTCTGGATGAACTTTTTTGCTTTGGTGACATTCACTTTCTTTTTCTGTCTGTCTGCTGTGGAGGCTAGAAAAAGAAAGTGAATGTCACTGGAGCAAACAAATTGATCAAGAATTCAAGATCATCAAGGGCTCTGGGTGTGAGTGACCTCACCAAGTCAAGGGGATAATTTGAGTGTTCAGATGATCTCTGCAAAACCTGATGCAAGAAGCCCATAAGCACAGGCTCTGGCTTTCTGAGGGTGCACTAGTGAAACTTGACAGACCTGCAAATTTTTTCCTGAAGATAGGCAAGGGGAAAAATTACTCCATGGGGGGGAAAGACCTCCCTTGAGAAGGATTCACAGCTGTGCTATGTTCTCTTCCCTCCCCTCCACCCTCTGCACTCTGGTGCCAGCAGCCTTTGGGGAGCTGAGCTGTTCTTTGTGAGCTCCTCTCCTATCTGTGCCCAGCATCTGCCTTGTGTGGCTCTGTCTCTTTATCTTGGCAGGCCTGGCTTCCATGCTGGATTTCTTCCGTTTAAGTGTTATCCTGGGCTTTTGTGATCCCTGACAAACTCAGTATCTTTAAGAAGTGAGTGCATGCCATGTTTGGGGGTTTTACAAGCTGGCCAGACACTTCTTCCGTAGAATTTCTATGGAAAAAAAAAATAACTATGTATCCTGGAGGAGTTATGCCAGTTTAAGCCAGTGGAGGATCCAATGTGTGAACTTTTTCTTTCCCTGGTGTTGCCATGAGCTGATCTGGAGGCTTAATTGTGCATCAGTGTCAGAATTTCCTCTCCACAAATGTGTGCACATTTAACTTGTCAGTATGGCAGTTCCCCAGCTTGATCAAAGTAAGATACCTGTTGTATTTTCATGATGTAGACAAACATTCACCATCTGCTGTGAAGGTGGGGCTGGGGAATTATTCCCCTCTGAAGGAAATAAGCTGTTTTTTCTCTGTTGTACTGCTGCTCAAGCCAACAGGCAAGCAGCTTTGGAGAGAGCACTGTTTGGTGTTGCCTTTCTAGACATTACAGAAATAATTAGAAGATGCAGTCAGTTGTGAGAAGCTTATCCCTTCTTGGTGAAAATGGGCTTCAACTGGGACATAATGAGTCCATGGCACAACTGGACCTGGAGAAGCCAAAGACTGCCAAGCCAGCCTGGAGAAATAGCCTGGCCAAGGGGGAAACAGGGCTGTATGTTGGTTCTTTGGGCTGCCTAGCAACCTTTGGCTGAGCAGTGAAAAAAACACCCCAAAATAGGACTCCCTTTACTGTGGGGAGAAGCAAACCTTGAACTAGGTCTCTTATTTACGTCACTGTTGCTCTCCTACACCTGGTTTTCCTCTGTCTGGTGCCCCACGTGGGTTTATTGATGTGTGAAAACGGGTATAAGATGCAGACGTGCTGCTGTGAGAGAGGTGTGGAAAATCAGATCAGTGGCTTTTACAGTGGCAGCCTTGTGAGATTTTGGGGCAGCTGCAAGACCACAAGTGCTATGCTTTCAACTGGTGTTCGTTGGCAAAAGCATGTTTTGAAAGCTTTCTGTGCTCCTCAGCATCAGAGCTGGATACTTGTTAGCCTTAGTTTAAAATGACAAATCAACAAAATGGGGAAGAAAGCAAAATCACTGGCCATGGGTACCACAGGCAGAGGAAATTATTTTTCAGGAGGCCCCACAAGCTGAGCAATGATGTAGCAGGATTATTAAAAGGCAACAAGAGCATTCAAATAATATATGTGGTGGTTGTTGTAGCCATTTGGATTTAAGGAAGACTCAACACCTTTAAATATATTTTCTTTACTATAGTTAATCTTTAAGTAGGTAGAAACACAGCTTAAAAAAAAGTGTTGTCTGTCTGCCTTGTGATGTTCAACTGCAAATACTCCCTGTATAATTTGAATGCCACTTCATAGTCAGGGGAACAAGGCTAAAGGAACTTCAAGCTTCATTGTTGATCTGTACCTAATGATCTGCTCTGCTTGGCAAAGCAAACAGCTCAGGAATCAAAGAAATTTTAACTCATTTGAGATCTTTTTTTCAATAGAATTAGTTTGTTTTTTTAATCTTTCTTTGTGGATTTCTTATATTCACATCTGTACTGGGCAGGAAGTGAAGGGGGGAAAAAATCCAGAGAAAATAATTATGTTTTGCTTATTTCCTTCTAACCCTGCAACCTTTGAGCCTCTAAGCTAATAATCTGCTCAGAATGTGATATTTAAAAGACCTCTCCCATACATGTCTGTGGTAAACATAATACTAGAGTGTCGTTGAGTGGCAAAAATACTTGGGGAAGGAGGTATGGGCTGAAATGCTTTTTAATCATTCAGACATGTGAAAATGTTCATGGTTGAACCTAAAGGAAAAGTGTACCGCTGAAAGCATCTTGGCAAGATGCATGTGTGTTAAGGGCATATGTCTTCTGTTTCTTTAACAGATAAAATAAAAGGCTTAGCAAAAAAATGCTGGCAAACCACACTGTGTTTAAATGAACAGTTCAGAACCTAGAGATACTGAGAAAGCAAGCTCAGAGTGAACCCTGGCAAGCTGAGGTGAAGGGGAGATGCAGTGGAAAGTATGAGCAACTTCACGATAAAGTTCAGAGATGGCAAGAAACCTGTCTTAGCCCAGTTAGGAGAAAAAAGACATGGGTGCAAGTGAGCTGTATAAATACAGAGCCTGCTGAACAACAGAGAAACAGCTCTTTCTGAAAAGACAGGAGCAATTTTCAACAGAAAGCCAAAAGCTCTGGGACTTGTTTTCCATGGCTCCATCTATGCAAACTTCAGAGCACCAGCCCAAGCTCAAACTTGCCTCGTGTTTGGATGTTAAGACTGTGCTCAGGGCCTTGGGTGAGCTCCATCTGGGAGGAGGGAAGGAGTCTGAGCTGGTTCAGCCCTTTAATATAACCCAAATGATATCGTATCTTGCCCTGCACATGAGCCTTTTTCTTCTCCCAGATCTTCCACCACAGATCTCTGTGGCAATTACCTCCCTCTCAGATGAGCTTAATGTCACATCCCATAAAGCCCTGCTAGATGTGTGGTGTGCTGAGTACAAGGCATTCATCCCATGGCAGTGTTCCAGCCTGCTCAGAACAGCTCAGCAACAGCATGGCTGCAGCTTATGCCATCCACTTGGGGGAAAAAGGCAGTGTTGGTTTAACCAGTCTGGGTTTAATGTTTTTGTTTGGTTTTTTGTTTTTTTTTTTCTTCTTATACTTTGGCCATGGAAGGTTTGGTTGGGCGGGGAACATGGCCAGCCTGCAAAGTGCAAAGAATGTCTCTTGTTCTTGGACTTGTCATGTGTCCCCTCAGGAAGGATGCTGCTCATGGTGTGGAGGTGACATTAGTGTCAGCAGAGCTTGCAGTCCCTCAAAGGGACTCTGCTAGAAACTTCTCAGTGGGTACTTTGCTCTGTGGCTGATCTCTTGTCCTGTGACCTGACATGTGAGCCCTCATGTGCTGGAGGAAAGAAGGCTGATGTCAGGCTGTGGTGGTGGTTTGGGTAGGGTGAGGATTGCTTCCCCTGTGTGGAGGAGCTGCTGCTGGCAAAGCTCACCAGTGATTACCCCTGGGGGAGCATCATAGCAGCTGGAGCTCTTCCAAGGAGGGAGAAGGACAAACAGTCACCAAAACAGTTTTTAGAATAGCAAGTTCAATGCAGATATTCTTGGCTGAAACACTGATATCGTTAAGATGAACAAGGTGTAGATAACTAGATACAGCATCAGTGATTGTGACATGCATTAACATGTGTGGTCAATAATACCTGGAAAAAAAGGTGAACCCTCTGGTGCTGAATTGTGTCCTGTGAGGGGAGGAGATATGGGATATTGTCCCAGCCAGGACCAGCTCCTTGCACAGAGCTGTCATCTTTGCCTCCAGGAAGGCATCTGGCTGTTGCTGACAAGGTAGAGTTGTGAGTATCTGGGGTGACAGCTACCACTGGAGAAAAGGCAAGAAATGACCTCTCCTTGCAGCAGTGGTTGCTGCCCTATCTCTCCAGCCCTGCCACAGGAGTGGAGAGCCCTAGAAATGCTCTGAGCACATTCCAGGTAAGCCAAGATTCTCAGATCTTTCATCTGAATGAGGAGCCTCAGAGCATGAGCTAACAGCAAGTTAGTTTCAGTGAAACTGTTAATTCAACACAGACAACTTATGGAATTTCCCTTCTCTGAGAAAATCTCAACTTCTGTAGAGAAATAGTGCTCAGTCTTGTTTTGCCTTTTTAGAACTTCAGAAGTTCCCTCAAAAATTCCCTGAAGCCTTCATAAAGATTCTCAGTTGCATGTCAGGTTGCAAAGTACAATATAAAAATGTTCACATTTGATGCTCGGCGTAGTTAAATTTACCACAAGTGCTTCACGTTCAATATATAGAGAGAATTCCAGCAAAATCACATACTGTTCAACTAGAGATTTATCATGGGGTGCTTAACAATGAATTATTTAAAATTACCTAATGTATCATGGCTTCTTGAGAGCCTAATGTGTGTATGTGTATATATTTATACACAGAATACCTGTGAGCCATTACAGAATCCCAGTTTCTGAGCAGAGAGGTTTCAAGAGTAAATCTAAAAGATGTTTAAAAATAGGTGTCCTCCTGAAAATGGGGTGGAGTTTTTAGAAAGGAAAAAAAAAAAGCCTTAACAATCTTCCCCATTTGGATATACACACAGTGATTTAAAGGGAATCTGTACCCTGTAGGGCTCCTTTTAGGTCAAGTTGGAAAAGTATCAGCCTGATTTGTTGCCTTTTCAAAGCCCTCAGCTCAGTCTTTTTACCTGCCCAGGAGGGATCCTGGTGGAGCCACATGGAGCTGGGCTGGAGGTGGCTCCTTGGCCCCCAGTTCTGCTCACTGCAAGTGATCAGGCTGAAGCGTCACCAGCTTACAGATGCTTCTTTGGCCACTTTTTCAGCTGGCTGTGGAAATAACCTCTCAGATTTTGAGTTCTGTGTTTTGTCCTGGCTCAAACTGACTGTGAGATGAGTGGTTTTATGTTCAAGGGTGGATCAGCTGGCACCATCTGAGACCTGGAGACTTGTGTCCTCTTTGACACTTCTCTGAGTCATTCGTGTGCTTGTTTGCAGAGGAAGGGCACCTGTTATATTCCTGTACACATCCACATGGTGAGAGGGCTGAACTTTCAACCCACTGGGTGGGATGCAGTTTGAGTTCTTCTAGTAGAACAGTTGCCTGCTCTGCTCCAGGGTTGCCTTTTGTTGCAACTTGCACATTGGAGCATCTATTTTGAACTTATTCAGGTCCTTGCAAAGAGATGTGTGACCAAGGCACCAGCAGCAGCTGTAGTTGGACCTATTTTCTTGGGCATCTTGTGAGGAAGGGCAGCATCTGATGCTTCCTCCCTGATGACACTGGTGATAGAAGTTTTCAGACAGTGTGCAGCAGAATTAGCCAGGTGCTGGGTATTACAAAGGTCATTTGTGGAACAGAACAAGGAGAGGTCCAGACCTGTTTTCAGAGGCCAGTTATCTCAGGCTTGTGACTGGTAGGACCTGGTCTGCTCATCTAAGCTTATGAATATGACCCTGCAGGGGCCATATCTCTATGTTTGGGTGATGCTGTTCTTTAGCAAGTCAGAGCCCTCAGTCTAAAGGCCAGAGGGGGAAGACAAGTGCAGTCTGCAAAAGAATCATCACTTTCTCATCTAATTGGAGCTGTAAAATGTGTTTCTCCTGAAGATGCTCTTTGGGAAGCTGATTTTTCCATAAATCTCTAGTTCTGTGATGCGATGGCAGGTTGTACATTCACTTTTACCTTCTGTGTAGCGAATATTTATGCCACTAAGCCACAAATGTTTTCAAGGTATAATTTAAGTGAATTCAAGAGGAAAAATAGCCCAGAGACAGTGCCTGTGGCCAAAAGCTTCAGCTAGAAGCAATAGTGTCTGTTTGCTTCTCTGAAATCAGCTACTTTGCATCTTTCTGCCTTGGCTTCCCCCCTGTGAAATGGGGATGACAGTACTTGTGTGTCTTATGAATCCCAGCATAGCAGAGGCTGGAAGGGACCTCTGGGGAGGATCTAATCCAACCTCCTGCTCTAGCAGGGTCACCCAGAGCAGGGGCCCCAGGATTGCACTGTCCAAGTGGGTTTGGAATCTCTCCAGAGAAGGAGATTCCACAACCTCTTTGGGCAGCCTGGCTCTGACACCCTCACACCAAAGTTTTTCCTCCTGTTCAGATGGAACTTTCTGTGTTCCATTTGGTGCCCGTTGCCTCTTGTCCTGTCACTGGGCACCACTGACAAGAGCCTGGCCCCTTGACCCTTGCCCTTTAGATGTTGGTAATATCCCCTTGAGAAAAAAAGTTTGAAAGCCCTGGGAGAAACTGGAAGGCTCTGGCAATGGTGGTGATGGTGTCTCAAGCCCCCCTGCTCAGGCACTGGTCTGGGCACTAAATTCACCATGGAGGGATGTAGCCCGGGCAAAGTGGTGCCAGCTGAGCACAGGGGCTGCCAGGGGAGTGCAGGCCTGGGGAGGAGGAAGAGCAGAGAGGTGATGCAAGAAATATTTGATTGAGTTTATTTGCTGAAGACATCACGTGT
>JAOEGS010016570.1:0-27210 GCA_025447755.1 Corythornis vintsioides | reverse complement strand
GAATTGCAGGGCGTTGGCACCCCCGCTTTGGTTTAGGTAAAAAATAACTTTTTTTTTTTTTTTTTTTTTTTTTTTTTTTTTCCTACACCTCCATCTCTCCCCATTCAGCTGTGGATGATAATTCTTCACACTCAGAGGAAGGCTACAATTCCTAGGTGTTTTATATTAACTAAAGCCTGACATGAGGGAGAGCTGATCTTGTCTCACTGCATTGAATGGACTGGGCAAAACCTAATGTTTCCTCCTGTCTTTTATGACACTGTGAAAACATGGAGGTGGAGGTTTTCAAGCTTTAGCCTTTCAGGGCAGTGCTAAGACACCTTGAAAGATTGCCATGAGTTTTCCTTTATTTCTTTATAAGCACCTTTAACTTCCTAGGCTGGAAGTCCAGAATGTTCTGAGTTGTTTAGGAGATATTCAAAGCCAAGAGCTGAATTTTGTAAACATCACGAGTCTGTTTTTGAGAATGGGATCAAAACAGACCTCCAAAAAATGCTGTAAGGTGTACCATAAAGTCTAATTAAAATGCTAGGACCTGTCTGCTCACCTCTGTGTAATCAGAGCTTCAACATCCTGGTTCCAGCAATCTCTTTGTGATAACCTTGTAACAGAACAGTTCCCTACATGTCTTTGCTTTCCTCAGACAAACTCAATGCCCAGAACATGAAGGAAGGATCTGCAGGTAACTCCTAAGGCATCACATTGAGTATGATCAGACTATGCTAAGTTATTATGATCTTCAGTCATCTTTTCTCCAGTCTTCTGTGGTTGATGACTTCTACTTTATTTTTTGCAGCACATATGAAGTCTAATACAAGAGATTCCTGCCCTTTCTTTCATCCAGGTCCTTACTTCTAGCAAGAAGCCCATGTAGACACCTTGCTGGCCTCATATTTGAGCTGAAGAACCTCTGCTGTCACCAAAAGTTTAACTTTGGCTGACAAGTGAGAAGAATCATCCTCATGTGATGTACCCCAAATGCTTACAAACAAACTTGGGTCCAGTCCCCTCAAAGTCTGCAAAGTTTCTTCTCGTTCATCTCCTTTTCCCCATTCTCTCCCAGTTGTCCCACCCACTGCTCCAAATGCTATCACCACAGAAAAGGACAAAGCTGATCTTTCTAGTGACCTTAAAACAATTTGGATCCTAAATTTATGTGCTGACACTCTTTGACAACTCTCAGTATAAATACTACAGTATGCCAAGCACATCCCTGGGTGATAGGTGTGTAAAACCAAGATATTTCTTAGCCTCTTGCTTGCTTTTTTTTTTTTTTTTTTATTTCAGAAGTAATCAGTGGGCATCTTGCATTTATTAATTTATTTCTAAAAGGGTAAAAAAACCCCAAAACCAACAACCAAAAAACAATGAAAAACCTGCATGAGGGAGGGAGAACTTCTGAAATTAATTTCACAGAGGTTTCCTTCTTTGCCCTTGACTCCACCCCAGGAGAATGCTTGGCTGAGATGATATGAATGCAAGATTTTATTAAAAGTAAACCAGCATTATAGGAAAGGAAGCCACGACTTGTTGTTAATGTCAACCAAACAGACCTGGGTATTAGGCAATATAAATATAATCTACATGATGATTCACATATGTTTTCTGTCTATTTGTTATAAACTGCAACACCCCACTCAGGGTATAAAACAAAGCACCTTTTTCTCTTTATAGGCAGCAAATATTTGGGTAGGGTTTTTTTTTTGTTTGTTTTGGGGTTTTTATTAATATTGCCAAATCAGATGTGCTCGTGTGGCTTTCATTGGATATTTCCATGACCCAATCAAACCTGCTAGGTTATCAGGCCTAATCCATCAGCCCCATGAATCATGCCTGAGGCTTCAGATTAGCACAACTTTTTCTGTCTTTCTGTAAGAAAGGTTTGAATATGAAATAATACTGCCATGGCTTAAGAAGGAATGTCCCACGGCCTATGACTCTGTGCTGAAATACCTTCAATGTGGTGTTCAAACCTCTCGCATTTATGCTTTGGTGATATGCATGCTCCATGCTGTGCTCCTCGTTGGTTGGCTTTCTGAAGGGACTTCAGAGGGTCTCTAAAAGTGTAAAAGATGCATTCATTTCAGTCCAGCTGTTTGACCACAGTTGTTTCAAGTGACTCAGGAGCATTTGCCTCCTAGCCAGTAACTGTTGAGGTGATGGAGCTGGAAGCAGGAGTGATGCTATCATAAAGTCTTAGACGTCTGAGTCAAGCTGTGGATGGCCAAAAACCTTCAGTCATGGGACACAACGACATCTATGTGTGCTGCCTGCACAGCCCTATGCAAAATATAAGTGTTTTGAGTCACAGCAGTTCAGACTGTGCTAATTAACACTGGAAAGAAGCTTTGCAGCCATTTGAAGCTATTGTCTGGCCATTAGGTCTGTTGCTAAGACCTGTGAATTTTCTAAGCATCCCTTACTCTGCTGGGGCCAGATTTTCTGACATCAATCTTAGTACAGCAAATCTCCGAGGTAATTTGAACCTGAGTAAGAACTTGGAACTATTTCTCATCAGCTGCAGTACAGGATGATGCTCCAAGGATTTGTACTGTTGGAGAATCCAGTTCTCAGATACCTTTTCTGAGTTAGGAGGTAAAATCACTGTGTGGACCAAGCTTTATTATTAAAATCTGGGATGCAGTAAATGTTGGCATGTCCTAAGGGAAAAATTGTATCTCTCTGTAGGGATCCATCTCACCTAACTTCAGTATTTGGATTAATCTCAAATAACTGCTAGTTTTTTAGGTGTTGATATTAATCCCTCAGTTGAGCATTCAGGCTTTTATTATGGTAAATAGAGATCTAGTCAACACTGATAATAAAGAGCAATAATAAATTAATTAAAGAATATATCATAGAATCATAAAACAGTTTGAGTGAGAAAGAACCTGTCAAGGTCATATAGTCCAACCCCCTTGCAGGGAGCAGGGACATCTGCAACTAGAGCAAATTGCTCAGATCCCCAGCCAACCTCACCTGGAATGGTTCCAGGGGTGGGGCATTGACCACTTTTCTGGGCAACCTGTGACAGGGTCTCACCACCCTCAGCATAAAACATTTATTCCTTAGGTCTAGTCAGAATTTCCTCTCTTTCAGTTCAAAACCATCATCCCTTGTCCTTTCACAACAGGACCTGTTAAAAAGATTGTCTCCATCTTTCTGACAGGTCCCTTTCAGTACTGGAAGACGACAAGGTCTCTCTGGAGCTGCCTTTTCTCCAGGCTGAACAACCTCAACTGTCTCAGCCTGGCCTCACAACAGAGAGGTTCCAGCCCTCCCAGCATTGCTGGGGCGTCCTCTGGACCTGCTCCAACAGGTCCATGTCTTTCATGTGCTGAAAAATAATACATACAAAATCTGTATCTGCTCAGCTGAGTTTAAATTGTTAAATACTAATTATTTGGACTCTTCACAGTCAGTGAAAGGAAGGAAGCACTTTCAGGATATGATTCATTTTATCTCAAGTAGATATTTAAAACAGACTAAATGATCTCTTTGCTACATGTAGACATTTCTCTCCTTTGACTAAAATGATTGCTCAGGGCATCTATGTGGGATGGAGAGATCTACACTGAAGACATCCAAAAATGGGTGAGATGAATCCCACACAGTTTACCTCTTCAAGAAATGGTTACTTTGTGTCTAAATTTCACTCTGTATTTTCATTCCTTCCTGAAAACTGCTGTGTTAATGACATGGCTTGTTACTTCCCTCTTCCCCGGCTGAATTACAAAAGAAAATCAGCATCCACAGTCTGAGTCTTAAAACTCTTCAGGACATATAATGCAGTTTGAATTTAAGTTATTAGATCACATCTCCAGGAACCACCTTAGTTTGACTTGAGAGATCTTTCTGTCTTTCAACATCAACATTTCTTGCATTGTATCTCCTCAACCTCATGATCCAAAAGAATTTTCCAGCTTCCTTTACTCATTCTTTGGCATTGGGGAGGACTCATAAAGTACTGGTAAAAAAGACATTCCTGTGCAAGCATCTGTGTGGGTGTGTTTGTATGTGAAATATTTAATAAAGCCATTGAAAGACAAGGTAAATGAAGACACTTTGTGTGCCAGATGTTATTTCTTTTGTGTTGTTCGGGCTTGGCAGTAATAATTACAGAAATCTTTGTTTTTAGCTTAGAGAAGGGGTGTGAACAGGAAGGAAGGAAACGGAACTTTTATAATTATATTAATAAGAAAATGAGCTAGTTTTAGATGACATTATGTTTAGAGCTACTGCCAGGTTTTGTCAACAATGACCTGTAATCATACCTATTTTATTTGTTTGAGTCATGAAACCTGAGTTTCTCAAATAGAATGGAGACTGAAGTCCTAAAGTGGGGTGGATGGAAGAGGTGAGCTTTCTATGCTGAACATGATGAAGATGCAGAAAGAAGAGGAGGTATTTAAATTTCAGGTCTTGGTTGGCACAAATATAAATGGATGTAAATTGGGACATGGCTACTTTTGAAATGGAAAAATTGGCAGATGGCTTTGAAGCATAAGAGGAATGCAATTCTGGAAAAAAACTTCTAGTATCATTAAAGGTGTGAATGGGAACATATGGCAGGTTACCTGTGACAGCAACATTTTGATCAGATGACTCAAGAGGTCCCTCAGTCTCCATGATCTTCTTTCATGCACTGAATTATAGCATAATGATTTTCCTTTCCTTCTGGATCCTGCATTAGCAATTCTGAAGGGACTCTGTGGGACATAATGCTGGGACCTTGATTCTTTCCCTGTGCTGGGATCTGAAGTTGTAGTTCCTCAGCATTTCCTTGGCAATGGAGGTAGAAAATGGCTGCTGTGGTCGTGCAGTGTAATTACTGGCACATGAAGCTCTGGAGCACCATGGCCCTCGAACTCATTGCTAAGGCCTCTGCACACTCAACGGGTGCTCTTGCTCCATGACCATCTGTATGATGGATATGTCTGGTCTTAAAGGTGGCTTCTATTCAGGAAACAAGATGTATAGTTCCCATTGTTCAGATAGACTTCCCAAAAAAAGCAGCATGGCAGGAATCAAGGCCACATACTATCCCCAAAGGCAACTTGTGAAACTACAGAGAAATAAAACTGAAAAGCATCTCAAAGTATTACTTGGCTTGTCTATCTGGACCAAGAAAAGCTCAACTATAACTGTGCCATTGCCAGAAGAGACTCACCTTAAAATCTAGTTAAAAAGATGGTGCTTAAAAACCTGTGATGTTGGAGATGACAGAGATCTCAGACATCTGATTCCACAGTTCTACTCACTGCTAGCAAGCTTTTCTTAATGTCTAACCTGAACCATTGTTGCTGCAAAGGAACCTTATGATTTCTTACCATGTCTATTTGGTATTTTGACTATGCAATGCTCAAGGGAATATATTGCTCTCTGTTGTTAAAAAAAAACCACCACAAAAAAACCCCACAAACTAACAAACAAACAAAAAACTAAAAAACCAACAACAACAAAAAAAACCCTGCACCTTTATTGGTTTATATGGACTAGAGAAGGACATAATTGAGATCCTGGGCCAAGGTTTCATCTTAAGAAGTCATTACAAGCAAACATTAATATCCAGGGAACAAATTACAAGTGTGTGAAAGGCAGAAAAGAGAAAGGGTGTCAGTGTTGGACACCAAGGATCAGACTGTGAGAGACTTAATACTATAGATGGACTCTGCCTCTTTTCCTCTACAAATGACACAGTGCTGTTGATAATCTCAGTAACCCATAATGGATTTTTCTCCTGGAAATGCTTCTGTTTATGTCACTGTTAGAAGGAGGATAAGCAATGATTTTTGAAAACCCATTTGCTCAGTGGGCATTCCAGAGGTCCTAAGATTTGTAGATATGTCAAGGATGGCTGGTTAAAGAACAACACACCCCATCTTTCCTAGTATAGAAGTATTTGTGAATGCTGAACATCACCCAGACAAGGTTTAAGTAGATTTTCAAGTATTTTGGGTTTTAAATGTATGGATTCTCAAATTTATCATTTGAATCTATGATTAAACATCATGCAGGGGAAAAGAAGGTTGCTTTGCACTGGGGCTTGTGCAGAATTTATGGCCCACCTTCTTCATGATCAAGATGGAGACTGTGTGACAGACCTGGGATCATTTTTATTCAAATGTTTTTGAGGAAGAGGACTTAGAAAAAACTGCCTTACCTTTAGAGAGGGATCAGCATTCAATAGTAACCTCCTGCCCAGACTTTACTCTGAAGCAACACTCAAAGTGTAGTGAAACTACAGACAGAGAGTATGCAAATGCTGCATCCCAGACTTTGCCCACAGTGAAAAAGGCACAAAAGGAGCTCATGTGCTGCATCTTTGTACACAGCTCTGGAGCTAATCCATCTTCTCTCTCAGCCACTCTGAGCTTCTTCCCCATCCCCTGTAAGAATTATGGTCCTTTTCACAGTCCATTTCTTACTGCCCCTTCTTGCTCCACTTCTTTGGGAGAGTGCCTTTCCTCCATCTGATGGCATGGAGTAGTGTGTCCTTAATCAAGCCAAAACCTATCTGCACAGCTGAAAGCATAGCACAATGAGCATGACAAATCCTTCTTCTGAGCTGGTGTAAATCCATACTTCTCCTGGTTTCCCAGAAAGTGCCCGGAGAAGCTATGAGTGAAAGATAAGCCAAAAGTTGACACTTAAAGCTTTCAAAGGAATGTTTGGACGGAGTGCAAACAATCTGGTTCACATCAGCCCTCTAGCTTATTCATTCCCCTATCAACAACCAGATGTTCAACGTAGAGTGCAAAGGATGGTGAGTGACTCTGTCTTCCTGGTTTACAGGAGCTGCCATCTGTTTGTCCTGTGGTAGTGAGTGAAGTGTTGTAGGTCAATGGTGAGGCAAACAGAGCCATGGTGTTTTCGGGGACCTTTTGCAAAAGATGTCTTGGTAAGTATCTTATGTGCTGTATCTATCATGCATCCCTGAAGTGTTCAGCTGCAGTCCAGAAGGGCCATGTCCATGTGGGAGAAGGTTTCAAGCTCCAGGACAATCTAATTAATCAGTGGATTTTCAAGGAGATTGAAAAGAACCTGGCCATGACTCTCAAGCCAATAAGTAGTTTCAGGCTCAGGAGATTGGACCAGCAAGTTGAGACCCAGCACCATGATACCTGAGAAAGAAGGTCAGTAGTATGGACATGAAACGCGTTGTGCCAGTCATGCTCAGGGTTGGAAAATGGTTCCTAGCTTATTTCATGGAGCCAAGCAGCTGTAGCTATTGAATTGTTCAGTGTGGAGCCATAAATCCTGCAAATGTGGGCTGTGGACATGGGATGCTGCTAGGAAACATATATCCCACAGCCAGTCCGTTAGACTGAGACACTTCCCAGTAAACATTTAAAAGCAAGTTCCTTTATTTCCTTTTTAAAAAATATTTTTACATTTCCATCCTAAAAGTTCTTTTTGGTGACCTATCTGATCCCTTATCTCCAATTCTTGTCAGCCCTCTAACACCTATTATTGCCTTCCAAATTCAGGGCTTCCCTTTCTTTTTTCCATTCACCAGTACACACCACCACTCTCTGAAATCCCTGCATATGGTCTCCTGTCTTGTCTATGTCTCATTGTAAGCTCTTGTCCACCCCCAGCTGACTGGTGAGGGTGGAATGTTGGAGATACAGCTTTGATGCTGTTCAAACACTGTTCAGATGCAGACAAAACACGAGTGTGTTATCAATGCCTTTCTAGTTACAAATACAAAGCACAGCACTGAGGACTGCTTTGGAAAAATTAACTACATCTCAAAACCAATACAGGGGCCATGCACAACTGCAAGCAGATAGAAAGTTGCAGACTGTCAAGGGTTTTTTTCTGGGGATTAACTGCTGAAAAGATCCTGAGCAGAAGGCTTTCAAGGTAGCTTTGCCCACAGTTGCTCCTAGTCTGGACTCCTGGTTAGACTGGATCAGAAGCTGAGGACTTGGTCTGCAGATAAGTCTAATAACTAAGAGACTCATTACCTGGACTGATGGCTGTATTAGTGGCCTCTACCCCTCACTCTAGGTACTGGAGAATGACCTGTTTCATTTCTGAGATGTTTTTTTCTCTCCCAGGCTTAACAAAAACATTCCCTTGCAGAGAGAAAAATGTTCTTGGGGGTTTTGTTTTTTTTGGAAACATGTCTGAACTGCCCAATAGAGCATGTGGGAAGATCATAGCCTTCTAGAACTCACCTGGTTGCCTCTTTCACCCAGTATATTTTTGTTGGATATGGGCCTTTACATCAGAAAGCCCAAATTTGTTTCTGAAGAACTTCTGGACTGTATGCTGAGTAACATATAACAGAGGAGTGAATCCCATAGAAGAAGGAAAACTTTTCCAGTCAGGTCCTAAGAAACTACTGATAATAGCCAATGTTTTATCCTAGAGACTCAAATAATATAGAGGTGTGGTTTTGTTTATTTGTTTTTGCATTGGAGATTGAAGAGTGTAGAAAAAACAGCAAACACAATGTGCTGTCTATGTGTAAACAAGTTTTCTGCACATTATCCAGATGACTTAGTCTTGACCCATCATAGTCATATCTGTTAGCCTGACCACTGGGACTGCCAGAATGTAGAACAACCTACCTGCTTCTAGCAGTCTTCTGAAACTTGGACTCATCATCTAAAATACGGAGCAGAAATAATATTCATATGGATGAAGGAAGTAAATCCAATCTCAGGATCATTATAAGAGCACCAGATGATGGCTCATGTCAAGATGCTTTTTTTACTGCATCACCAGCCATCTAGCCAGCAATGTACAATCTCAGCATAGTGTCTTAGTCCAGACCCAGGGCTTTGAAATCTTCAGGTCAGCCCTATGGGCTCATCAGCAGTCATATATTGTGGCAATGATGTATTCACTTAACACTGCCCTTCTTGTTCCACTGATGGGGTAATTGAATTAAGGTGGTTTTCTCAAGGTGGAGTGGAAGCACCAAGTCTTTCTGTGTTGTCCAAACTCAGTAAGTAATAATTGCAGATTCTCACTTGGGCTTTCATGTGGTGAACTCTAAACTAAAAGAAGAGTGACCCAGGAAATGGGAGACACAAAGATTGCTTCCAGATAGGCTGTGTTGGCACACCATGAGAAACAGCTTATGTTAAAGGCAAGTCTGAATACATGGAACTTTCTCTTTGTCCTGCAAAATGTCCATGAAGACACCTTATCAAATTATGCAAACATCATTGTGTCATGTGCTTTGGAAAGGCTTTCAGCTGCCACAGGCTTTTGCATCTTTCATAGCCCAGAGATCTGGATCAATGCAGCCAAGTCTCAGAGCCCATTGTCTTTCCAAAGTTGAAGAGATGAGAAAAGAAAGTTGGGATGTCTCATGGAAGCATATTTTCTAGAAAACCCAGATCTGTAAGCTAGAAGATTTGTGTTTCATTGAAGGAAATAAGAGAGTCCTGGAGGAATTGCCCAAGACAAGCATTCCTGTCATAGGCTTTTCAAAGTCCCTTCTGTGCATCTGCAAATCCAAGATTTATCCCACCTTCCCTCAGTATGAAGACCTTAAGCATTTCCAAAGTCCCATTTACACAATCATTGAAGTCTAGAGGAATTAGAAACATGACATGTAAGACAGTGAAGAGCTGTCATTAGCTCCAGTGCCCTTGGCCCTGCATACTGTATACCAGCTCCAGAGATAGAAATCAAGCTGCTTGTCTTCAGACAGGCCATATGGGTTTACTACCTCAAAGCAAAATGATAACATCGGGCAGTTCACATGACAAGGCTGTCCAGGAGCAGTAGAGCTGGAAACCATACCTCTCAAGTAATATTGTCAGGAAAGCAAACAACAACAAAAATAACTTAAAAAACATGAAAGCACAGAGGATTGAGTAGAAGAAAGAAACTGTACTGCAAAAAGACACAGATGAATCACATGTTGCACTAAGAAGTTACACCGCTGAACAAACCATCCCTGCTGTTTCCTGCGCTGGGGCACATGGTGTATGTGCTAATCATCATCTTACTTTCTTTTCCCTATACCCCAGTTATAAACTGGTACCACTTGTGGAAAAAAAACCCCAACCTCAGTCTGCTGGATCAAGCAGGATAAAGGATAGGTCCAAAAGATGGGAGGTTTGCAAGGCTGAAATGAGGAGGAAACAGCCCTGAAAGTAAAAGATTGTCGTGCTGTGCAGCTTGGAGATCAGCATGTTTATTAATGTTCTTGCTTCCTCCAGTCTTTTAAGGCAACAATAGTACATGTTTGTCATCAGAGCTTGACTGCAGCTAAACTTAACTGCAGCCGAGGCTGAATAATTCCAAGGAAAGCAAGCAGGAGGATCAAAGGATACTTCTACATCTGTGTGTGTATGCTATCCCTTCAGCCATATTCAGATGGATGTGTAGGCAGTAGAAGTTGTGAGTGTGTATATGCAGTACCTATTACAGTAGCTCTCTAATTTTTCCTTGACTCCTCAGCCAGATCACCCTCAATCTGTCGCAGCTGGGAAAGTCATAGAATCATAAAATCATAGACTAATAGAATTATTTAGGCTGGAAAATGCCTTTAAGATCAAGTCCAACTGTGAACATAACACTGCCAAGTCCACTAATAATTCATGTCATTATGTGCCACATCTATATGCCTCTTAAATCTCCCCAGGGATGGGGACTCCATTACTGCCCTGGGCAGGTTGTTCCAGGACTTGAAAACAATTTCAGAGACTAAATTTTTCCTTATGTCCAATCTAAACCTCCCCCACTGTAACTTAAGGCTGTTTCCTGTTGTCCTATTGCTTGTTCCATAGGAGAAGAGACTGACACCCCTACCTGTCTCCAATCTCCTTTCAGAGAGTTGTGGAGTGTGAGAAAGCCTCCCCTGAGTCTCCTTTTCTCCAGGCTCAACATCCCCAGGTCCATCAGCCACTCCTTACAACACTTGTGCTCTAAATCCTTCATCAGCTTTTTTACCCTTCTCTGGACATGCTCCACCCCCTTAACATCCTTCCTGGAATGAATGGCTCAAAACTGAACCTAGTAGTCAGTGTGCAGCCTCACCAGTGCCAAGTATAGGAGGATGATTCCTTGACCTCCTTGGTACACACTGCCTCACCTTCACCTGTCTGTCTACCACCACCCTCAAGTCCTTGTCTGCCAGGTAGTTTCCAGCCACTCTTCCCCCAGCCTGTAGCATTGCAGGGGGTTGTTGTGACTGAAGTGCAGAACTTGGCACTTGGTCTTCTTGAATCTCATCCCATTGGCCTCAGCCCATTGATCCAATCTGTCTGGATCACTCTGTAAAGCCTCCCTACCCTCAAGCAGATCAAGAATCCCTCTCAGCTTGGTATCATCTGCAAACTCACTGAAGTTAATGAGGTCATTCAATATCTTTATGATCCCAGTAGCTCTCTGATCCATGCTAGAGGCTGCATAGAAAAAAGTAGGTTTCACAGCTGGGGCAGACATCTGAGCTGTTTGTGTGGCTCATGGATGTGCTAATTGGCATTTTTCCTCTGACATCTATCTGGATGGCTGCTCAGGATAGTGGTCAACTGTAACAGGAGCAGCACAGACATTTTAGAGGGATATACTGTCTGTGCTATCCTTTCTTGCAAGGTGCAAAAAAATGTCAACACCATAAACCTCAAAGGATGTTCATGGACTTTTGTCACTGTATTAACTGGACAAGGAGTTTTTAAATAGAAAAATAAGTTTTGGAATTAATTATTGTAATTCTGATTTCTGATTATTTTGTTATGTGAGTGTTAATAACAAACAGCTTCACTAAAATAATGGAGTAGCCCCAGTGTAAATGGAGAAAGTCACACTCAGATGCAAGACAATGTGTTTTGAAAAATAACAATCCATTGTTTGTGCTTACAGAAACAGTGATGAACAAGATTACCTATGTAAATCAGTTTAGCTCCAAAGGTTACATCAATTTCTATTGGCTGGAGTTCTCTTCCTCAATCTCAGACACCATGTTGATTAGGTGTGGATACATAGTCCTTTTTCTAGAGGTAAATGTTGGCAAGGGGCTGCATGTGTTCCCTGAATGCCTTGGAAGTCTGCTCCAGAATTTACTCCCTGGTTTCTTAGAAAACTGCTCCAGTGTGACCCATTTTCTCTAGCACAGATAACTATAAATGAGATGTGCAAGTCTCACTTGTGGCATATGGCACCAAAGGACAGAAGAGACCAGCTCTGGAAGAAAACTGTCTTGATGGTACAGCCTAGACACCATCTTAGAGTGAAATGGTCACCCCATGTGAGGGTTCCCTTCTCTCCAGTGCAGATGCATACAGACGTGAACAACTAAATACAGTGGAGGAAAACATAGTTTTTAATTTCTACCACAGACTCGCTCAGGTTTATATGATAGCTGCTTGTTTTTGTGCCAGCTTTTCCTCCAACTTGAATGTTTTTTTCTTCTTGGCTGATCTTTTCTGACGTAAACTTTGCCAGGAAAATGGAGTCACCACAAATCTGTTGCTGGGACATCAATGGCAAAGTTTCAGCTTGTGTTAGCTGAGATAGTCTCAAGCAATTTCAGTATGCTCGTGAAGCCAGAATAGATCATGGCCTGCCCAGTCAGCAGGATAGATATAATCACCCTTGGCACTATTCCTTCCTGGTGGACCTCATTGTCAGAGAAACATTTTGGGAATGTTTAATTTACTAATACAGATGTAGATTATGAATCTACTTGTCTTCCTTAGCTGAACAAGACAAGCGCTTTACCTGCAATTCATGGGATGTACTCTCTGGTCCCTTTGCACATCCTCAAATTTGAACTTAACTTGCTTGAATTTGGGTGACCAGCATTTTACAGTAGTTTAGGAGATGTCTCAGCCTCTGTCCCTGAAATGGTATGAACACTTCCCTATCTCTACTGGCAACATCTTGCTTGAGATAGATTATGATTGTAATTGTTCTTTTTTTTTCACTGTGCTCAGATAGATTAATTCAGGTCCTTTTTTCTCTACTGTTTCTTCGAATAAGCTTCCACCTTAGTCTCTTAGTGCAGTTTCATTGTTACTGTTAAAATTCACCCATTTTCTCACTTAGTCTTTCTTCAAGGTCATCCAGCTCTTCCATCACATTCTGATCCTCCACTGCAATAAGAATAGAGTCACTTAAGTTTGTGTCTTCAGCAGATCTCGTGACCAGGCGCCTCTTTTTTTCCTGCCAAGTTCATTAAGGAAAATATTTAGTAAGATTGGTCCCAGGACTGATTATTAAGGAACACGATGGAGTTTCTCTGGATTTACTCAGAAGTAAAGGACAGAAAATGTTGGCCCCAGATGGTATTTTGTTCAAAACAAAATAATGACTTCCATCTGTCTCATCACTTTCCAAACTGAGGTCTGTGGAGCACTTGCTGGTGGTCTGTATAGTGCTGGCTCTTTGCAAGGTGCTGGCTCCTCCTTATTTCCAGCTGTTAAATTCTACTAAATTAAGCTAAAGCTTACAGTAAATGTTTTCCTAATATTATTTTCATGTGTAAGTAACTGTGGGAGTTGCTGGCAGGACCACATGTGATAGGAAGGGGAGCTCACCTGTAAGATAATTCCTGAACTGGGATAAAGTCCAAGCGAACTAAGACCTGGAGAACTTATATGTATCAACAAAGAGTATATTATTTATGTCACAGTAGTCCCAAGCAGGGATATGACTACAAATAGGCTGAGCCTTTCAACCTCCCACTGAAGGCAATCCTCACCTCAGAAAGATTACAAGCTACTTTACCAATGGGAAGAAAAGCAGATGATGGGTGAACAGAAGAGAAGGTCACATCCATCTAGACACAATTATCTTGTCACAATGAGCATTCTTGCTTTCTCTGCAGCTGACACATAACTGTCATGCCACACAGCTGCAGCTTATCCAAATGTGCCTATCAGGCCATAGTTAACAAGCATCAGAGATTTCACATTGTTCTTACAATCTTGGAACATCTTGAGGGCTCAGTTTGGCAACACCCGGGAATTCACACCCTAGAGATGATCCAGGCACCTGCTGCTGTGATGGCAATAACTGGTTTGCTTGGAGCAGATGTAAAATCTTGGTCAGAACTTGTAATAGCAGGTTAGAAAAACATACGACAGAAAACAAGGCATAGAGCTGAGTTTAGGGCAAAGTCCTGAACAGGTGGAATACTCTGTCCCTTTTGTTTCTTTGATCATAAGGTTGTGGTCCAGGCACTGAGTCTGTACAAAATCTGTCACAGTGCTTATATAGTAAAAAAAAAAAAAAAAAAAAAAAAGAGGTCTTCTTCATGGTTAAGATGACAAGTATTGACTTCAAATGCTGAAATATCCCAACAGTGCAGTGAAAAGAGATTACTCCATTTGTAATCTTCTGGCCCTAAAACTATATATGCAACTGCTTCTCTTGAGACAAATTCTCTGATGGTGGTTGTTCCAGTGGAGTCTGTGCACTTTTGGCACCAAGACAGACAACTTGCACTATTGATTTCTTCTGTAGTGTCAATGAGTATTCAACTAATGGTTATGAACTTCAACTCAGTTTACTGCCGTTTTATCTAGTATGAAAACACCACATTGACAAGGGAAATAGGCTGTTCTCATTACTACTAACCCACCTTGCAACTCCAACTGCAGCACCAAAAAACCTAGGGGGAATAAAATGTATCTTTTATTATACATCTTAATGGTTTACAAGGCAGTGGTGAAGGAACAAAAAAAAAAAAATTAAAACAAAACAAAAATCCAACACAAGCAAAAAGCAAACAACACAAAAAAGTAAAAATTTACAGGTTTCCCTTTCCTCTGCTTTACTTGTGTCTTGCACTGAGGTCTGACAGCAGTGTGCGTGTAAATTTTTGCTTTTTACATGCCACTTTGTTTAGAAACATGACCTGAGATCTAGTCTCTGTGGTGTTAAGCCCAGAATTTAGTCATGTAAGAAGAGAGTCCTTGCCCTGAAGAACCTGCTATATACTAGAGAGACAGATTTCCCTCCACGTTGCAAAGTTGAAACTAAGAAACAGGAAGAATAATTGACTTCTCCAAGGGTCATCCAAGAAGCCTGATGCAGAAACCAGACTGGATTTTTAATTACAGAACTGTGGTAGCATAAGTTCAGGCTTTTTCTCATGTTCCTGACTTCCTCAAAGAAATTTCTATCCACACAGAGTTTACTTGTCAGAGATTGTTTGAACACTCTCATAGCTGTCGTTATACTACTAGAAGAGGAGTTTAAGTTTTAGGCAATTTCTACCTTAATGAGTTAGTTCCATCTTACTGACACAGCTGCTAAAGTCCTAGGTGGAAGAGCCAACACAATCACTCTGGTGTTGAACCAAATCATTGATTAATCAATGGACTAAAATCCCACTGATATGTGTTCCTCTGAGCAGATCCCTATAACCAGATCCCTCCATGTTTATCTTTCTTTCCTTGACAGAAAAAGCTTATATGTGGAAAGAGCCTTGAATTTCCCAGTAGTTTTCCCATAAATAAACTAAAGCTGCACGCTTCTGGGACTCTGTGCTTAAGAGAGGATGACTAAGATGACTAAATACTGGTTCCTACGCTTGAGCCCGTTTCCTTATAGGCAACTGAGTCTGAGAGACCTGGGGCTGCTAGGCCTGGGGAAGAGAAACAATCTTCTCAGTGCTGTTCAGTATCAAAAGTGTGGGTATCAAGAGGATGGGGCCATCTGGGATGGCTCTGGGACTCTTTCCTGTGGTGCCCAGTGATACGAGGGGCAATGGTCACAAACTGGAACACAGGAAGTTCAGTCTGAACATGAGGAAAATCTTCTTTCCTATGATGGTGCCAGAGCCTGTCCCAGGTTGCCCAGAGAGGTGGTGGAGTCTCTTTCCCCAGACAGATTCCAAACCTGGCTGGATATGAACATTCTGTGAATCTGTGACATGATCCTGGCAACTCTCTCATGTCCATGAGGGTTATAATGGGGACTATATTGTGTAACCACCATGCAGAAGAGAGACAAAATAAACTGTTCTGTCAGTCTGAAGTACATGAAAATTTACTTAACTGGATGGCAGGGTATCCACTACACAGATCAAGCATCAGTGAACCCCTGTGGAAACGAACAGGAAAGTATGGAGGTGTGGTGGCAAGGCTATATTCAATTGCAACAGTTCTTCCTTGTATCATATCTGTTTGTAAAGCCTCTAGAAGATTTTTCCTCAACTGAAGTTGCAATGATTGAGCAACCAGGCAGGATGGGGCTTTGAGCAACCTGTTTTGGTGGGAGGTGCCCCTGACCATGGCAGGGCAGTTGGAAATAGATGAACTTTAAGGCCCCTTCAAATCCAAGCCATTTTATAATTATACTGGGAAATACTCCCAATCTCTGACAAGAGGGAAGACAACATGAAAAGAAGAAAGGGCAGGAAGTCTGAAGAGTCAAAAGCAAGAGCCAACAAATCTTATATATCCATGTTTTGGGTTCCTAGGACAGACATATCAAAATGCAGCCAGTGGATCCAAACTGGTGAAAGGTATGTCCTGCAGTTTCACTGGCAGAAAATGACTTTCTGCTACACAAAAGTGCAGTCAGCTGTTTTCTGAGCTGCCACAGGGTGATTTTTAAAGATCACTCAAATGCAGGCTGATTCTGGGATGCTGTCCTCAGTCATAATCCTTCAGACTATCATCTGTGTGGGATACTCAGCATCATCCTATGAAATATTCCATGGTTAAGCTTGGGTGAGCAATATCTGACTGCAGTTAGTAGGTGAAAGCACAACCCTGGAGCACCTCTTTTGTCTCTGTGCTATTACTGGTGTGCAGCAGTTTTGTTTCAATGGGATTCTTTTTAGCTCAGCAGGCCATCTCTACTGAGCATGCTAAATGTTCACACACTCTACAGTTGGCAAAATCTCACTTTGAAAAAACCTTTCTCTGCCTTTATCATGCATGAAGTTAGGCATGTTCAATTCTAGCAGGACTGCCTAAGAAGAGGTGGATTTTGTTGTTAGCATTGATCAGGCTTGAAACTTAAAATCTCAGGAGTCCTTGCAAATGTTCCTTTTCACTTCAGCTTCAGGACAGACATCTAATGGACATGTATGTGGCTCAGAGGTAACACAGATGCACCAGCTAGCACATGGATTTTGGCATCAAACTGGCTCTGCAGAGCCACTGGTCTTGAAAGATACTGTCAAGTGTGAGACAGAAACTTGCCCATTTAAAGTGGAACCAAACCCCAAATAGTAAATCTCACTGGATATATTTGCTTGTATTTGTGTATATGTTCCCAAAGCCGTGTGGTTTCTAGGTAGCTAGAAGCATCAACTGCTTCTAAACATGCCCCACCCTAGGAAACATTCAAGTTCAGTTTGGATCGGGCTCTGAGCAATGTGATCTAGTTGCAGATGTCCCTGCTCACTGCAGGGAGTTGGACTAGATCTTTAAATGTCCCTTCCAACCCAAGCCATTCTATGATTCTGTTTCTATGATTCTATGGTTCTATGTCTCCTTGCATAAAAGTGTGTAAGCTAATGTCTCCTGAGCAGAAGTACTGGTGCATCCCACCACCTCTATATGACCTGCACTACAGCTCATGAAGATGTGCATGTACCAGAGATCTAGCTCAGGATGATGCAGTTGCTCACATTAAACACCCTTTCGTGGGCACTTCACCATCAAGAGATATCTTACTCTACCAGTGAGACCTACTGGATGAACAGGACTGGGTGTACTAGTGTCCTGTCCTACTTTGCTAACCAGTGACTATCAGTCCATTGTTTTGTGAATATCAACGGGGTTCAAAAGAGCTGGATGTCATCCACATTCTCACTCATTCTCTGGATGTGTTTGAAGCTAGACTTCCTCGCTTAATTTCCGTGAGCCAAATTGTTTGCACTGAACTGGCAAAAGATGAAACCCAGAACTCATACTTTGTTTTGACATCTGCATTAGCAGCGTGGTGATGTTTTGGTTTAGTGCTGTGTGTCTGTGGATTTCATGCTGCCTGTGTTTTCTCATCATTATTCCATTTGGCTTTTCCAGGCCACTGGACCTACGTTGAAAGACCCAGAGGTTTGTGGTTCGGGTTGCCAAATTTTGCACCTTGCCATTACTGAGCTGATGATAGATCATGCTCAGCAGAGAACAGAAAATCCCCAACATATATGCACTTAAAGCAGAATCTGTCCGTTGCCTGTGCATGGCTTGATTTGTTTGAGAGTTGTGGCGGCTTTCTGCAAGAGTCATCTGAAACATGACTGTTCATTGACCCAAGAGGTCTTTGACACTTGCTGCAAGTCATAGAATAGAATAATTTGGGTTGGAAGGAACTTTTAGAGTTCATCTAGTCCAACCTCCCTGCAGTAAACAGTAAGCGGGGACATCTGCAGCTAGACCAGGTTTCTCAGAGTCCCATAAAACCTGATCTTGAATGTTTCCAGAGATGGGGCAAATTCTAGAGATGAGCTGCTGAAGCAAATGTCAACAGGCTCTGATGCTGTCAAGATTTTCAGAACTACAGCAGATTCGTTAATCTCTGTCAGAGCTCTTCTGTAGCTGCTGCAAGGGAGGGACAAAGAAACAAAATTGCAAGTAATCTCCAAGATCAAAGTTCTGACATAAAACTGGGTGCCTGACTTCCATACAAACTGACTCATAAGAGAAAATTAATCTCACCTAGCATAGGCATCTATGCGAAAGAGGCCTCTATGCAAACTAGTCACCCCAGGCTCCCTTTATAGTCAGTGAAGAGAAACAGAGCATGATTCTGACCTAATAGAAATGTCTACATGAAGCTGAGATGAATTGCACCTCAGAAGTGCCTGTTTTCTTCTCTTGACTCTAATGTCTGGGGAGCACAGGGTATGCAGCTCAGATGGAGATGTCTGCAGGCGCAGGGCTGGAAAGCCAAGTAAGACGGATTTCTCTGCGATGAATACCCCTGGAGTGACAGTGAAGGCACTTGCTGGTGAAGCGCACCAGATCTTAGCTCTAGTATTTTAGGAGTTAGCTGCATTCTTTGTGCTGAAAGGAAAAAAGACAGCAGAGAAGGGGCAGCATGTGGGAAACAAACTCACTCTACTCATAGGCAAAAGAAAGATAAATACTGTCCTAGAGCTGAAAACCAGAAAGTACTTTGTATTAACCCAGCCTGACATTCTCAGGGACACTGGCTGGAGAAACTCAACTCCCAGGACAGGCAATGAATTGGAGGGAGAAGATGCCTTAATGAAATATTCTGGCCATGCAGTGTCTTGTGATAATTCACTAACATGGTGCATTGCCAACTGCATTTTAGAATAATAAAACTCTTCCCATTTGCAGCTCCCCCTGGACATTTTTAATCAGCTAATTTCTCCCAGGGCTACCCAGGCAGGCCAGAGTTCAGTCAAGATTCCCATTAGAAATAGGAATGACCTGTCTGTTCACTGAGTTTATCCAGCTGTGTAGTTTGCAGTGAATAATGACCACTGGGGTTTTAGCAAATTGTGAGGGCAGTGGGGCAAGGGTGGGAAGTGATGTCTATGCATCATCACAGGCCTGCAAGCTACGGAGAGCTGTGACAGCATTCCTTATTGACATGCTTTATATATGTTTACTCAAGTATTTACATGATCATAGCATCTTTCTGCCACATTCCTATGTTAGGTTTTTTCCTTCGTGTAACAAACCCATTGGAAGGGCTGGCTGGGGGGGAGAGGATACCTTTTGGGATCCGTGTGTGTTAGATTTTTTTTTAGAATAATTGTACTGTGTCTGGTAGTAAATTGGATTAATTTCTCCTTTTCATGGACTATGTGAGCTCTTGGACACTTGTCTCAACCAAGGTCCTCTAGAAGGGTCTCTCTAACCAGTAGCTCCAGAGGAAGCCTCAAGAAGCTGCCCGTCTACCTCAAATAACCCAGGATTAATCCCATTTGAGAAGCTTTGATTCATGTGAAAGGTATCTCACTTCAGGAGCTGCCCTATGAACTCATGTTTAAAGATCTGCATGGTGTAAACATCACATTATCCTTTCTCTGTGTTGCCCTGCAGAACAAGGATAGTCATGTCCTTCCAAGAAGGTCAATGATATTTAATTAAGACTGTGACCAGCAGGTTAAGGGAGGTTCTCCTCCCCCTCTAATCTGTTCTAGGGAGATCACCTATAGGATATGAGGACCAGTTCTGGGCTCCCCAGTTCAAGAGAGAAAAGGAATTACTGGAGTGACTCCAGCAGATGCTAAAAAAGATGTTGAGGGGACTGGAGCATCTATGTGCTGAGGAAAGGCTGAGAGCCCTAGGGGTGTTTAGCCTGGAGAAAACTGAGAGGGGATCTGATCAATGCTGCTCAATCTCTAAAGGGTGGGAGTAAAGCGAATGGGGCCAGAGTCTTTTAATTGGTTTCCATCGGTTTCCAGAGACAGGAAGTGGGGCAATGGACACAAACCAGTACTCAGCAGGTTCCCTCTGAAAAAATGAGGAAAAAATTTCACAGTAAAGAAGTTCTTCCTGAGAGTGTGGACCAGGCTACCCAGAGAGGTTGTGGAGTCTCCTTCTCTAAAGAGATTCCAAACCTGCCTGGACACCATCCTGGGCATCCTGCTGTGGGTGACCCTACTGGAGAAGTGGGATTGGATGAGATGATCTCCAGAGGTCCCTTCCAACTCCTACCATTCTATGATTCTGTGATTCCATGATTCATATCCTGGAAGGTTTTAGGACACATTTCAATGATCACGATCATCTGTCACCACCATGGGGAAAAGGTACCTCACCATGTCCTGCACCAGAAGAAGCAATTTTGGGTGTTGTACCAGGTCAGGCAACCAAACTGAATTTAAATGAATACTTATTTTCCTGAGTTTTTTAGCAGGAACATCAATACCTGTAGTGACACTAATAGTTGTGATGGCCCTAGGGAACTGGTGAGGAGGGAACAGGAAAAAGCATCCATGGCTGGAGGGGCACAACGCTGCTGCTCTCCAGGCCATTGCTGGCATACTGTGTTCACTGTAGGTCTGAGGTTTTTCTTCACTATCTAAAGTCACTATAGACCAAGGATTACCAGGCATACATAATATTCCTATTATTTTTTGTTCATGTATATCAGTGTTTCTTTCTTCACTGTTAGCAATTTCATAGCTTATGTTTGTGGCCTCACTAAGCCATCCTGCAAGAAACTGTAGAAAACAACAGGGGAATTGAATATAAATGAAAGTGAAGGAGACTGGAAACCAGCCAGCATAAAACTGGTGGTGATCAGCCTGCAATCCCCTTGTGAGCTGAAAAAAATGCAAAACAAGCAGTACAAAGTGACACATGGAGTACTCCCCTTTAAACATTTTCTGTGCTGTAGTTGATAGTCTTGGAGGTGGTTTTTTTTTTGTTGCTTGTTTGTTTTTGTTGGTTTTTTTTTTTGTGAGATTGGCCCTTTGAAAACTTTCAAAACTCAGCTAAATTAAAGTTTCAAAACTGTTAATGAAAGAGCACTCCAGGTGCAAAGAGGAGCTGACATAGCTGGGTCCAGATACAAACAGTCAATCGTCTCAGAACAGATGCATCTGGTATAGATGGGAACAGGATCTTAAAATCAAATAATAGGCTTATGTCACTTCTCTTGTCATGTTGTAATTAAAGAATGAGGTATTCTGAGCAGGAGGGGTTCATTTTGTCCCTTTTAATAGTCTGTGAATGCTCATGGCTGGTTCTCGTGTCATATTTCTGTATCACAGGGCACAGTTAAGGCTGCTGAGTGTAAATCAATGATCCTGTCTGGATGCTTGTAGTTAATCCCCTGCCATGCTTTTGCCCTCCTGGTACTTGTGTGGTCTGTTCACACAGAATTTAAAAGTAAAATAACATGACATCAGTGGGACAGACCCTCAGCTAACATCAAGGAGCCTGTCTCTGCCAACCTTGCTTTACTCTTGTTCCAACTAAGATATTTATAAGGGTCAATGCTGATTTAGTTGTTATCTTTTTGAACTTGTTTTTCAGCAGGCTTCCGGACAAAATTAAATAATTTGCATCCACCAAATGCACTCCAAAGGATTTTTGTTTGTTTGTTCATTTGTTTGCTAGTCTTTTCCTCCAGAACAAAACATGAAAGAAACAGAAGAAGGTGTAAAAGGAAATAATTGCAGTTGGACTTGAATGAGGCTGAAAGTGGTTGATATTTCAATCAAAGATAGAAAAAAAAAAAAGAAACAATTTTTGAAGGCCAAACCCAGCTGCCAGAGAATTTATTGGATTTTCCCTTCCAAACAGAAGGATTGACTTCAAATTACTTTTCTCCAGACCTGATTTTGGTCAGTAGAGTTACCTGTGAAGTGCATTTGACAGAGGATATTTTGATGGGAAACACCCCCCCTCTCCACACATGTATTCTCTAAGAGCAGCTTATGTGGCTCTAGAGGAAAGACATCTATAGGAGACCAAGTGTGAGTGAGACTGTGCCTTTAATGACAAAAACAAGACAAGAAAAGAAACTTGGACAGGTTGGAGGAGTTCTCTAGGCAGCTTTTCAGTTTTCACCAGTCAGCCTCTATACATTTTAGTTCTAGAGAACAAGTTCTCTTCTGGTGGAAGCAGGCTCAGAGCCATACATATCCAAGGTGAAATTGGTTCCTCCTACTATTTGTTCTTGTTGTTTGGAGCAAGAGGATATCAGCAGATCAATTACAAAAAAAAAATAAATTATAAGTCATAAATAATTTTGGAAAGTGCAGAGGTCTGATAGATTAAGGTGAAGTTTTGAGTACAAGCCTTGGCCGAGTGGTGTCAGCAGCAGATAACCTCCTGGCACCAACCTCTTTCTGTGTCTCTTCAATCAACACCTCTGGCCATCACCTGCAAGATGTGACCTCATTGCAGCAACCCTGATAGAAAAAAATACCAGTTTGGCAGACATTGAATTTGCAGATAAGACAAGGAAAGTCCAAAGTCAAGTGGGATATCTTCAGCATTCAATAAATTAATCAGCTGTTAATATGGACAGAAGGTGATAAACCCTTCTCCCCACACAGAGATATTTTGGGTCTCAGTTTCCCTGTATGAACCTTTAGCTGGAAAAGATTCCTTCCATTCCCTCCAAATTGCTATTGACTAATGACTTCCTGACTAAATGAAGATTTTCAACCCAGGCCTTTAACCCCAGTCTTTATCATCACCCTACATTAGCAAGCTGTTAAAATGCAATGTCCATGGGCACTGAAACATTTGCTCTGCACAAAATACAGATGTTTCCTGTCTGCATCTTGAACTGGTCCAGAAGGTCTCTTGCATTGAAGTACAGGACTGGTCTTAGTGAACTTCCTCTTCTTCACTACGCTATACCCCTCAAGAGTTGCATGAGTGGCATGCTCTATGGAAGAGTATATGGACTTTCACCAGAACTCCAGAGCTTCCAAAGATGTTCCAAATCCAAAAGATCTCACAAAACCACTTTTTGGGAAAAGCAGAAATTTCCTTTCCTGTTTATATTAGAAGGATCATCTCAAGTTTGGACTAGAGAATGATACCACAACTTTTGAAATCAGGTCTGGTTTGAAAGACTTGAGAAGACTGAGACATTATAGACTCAGTATTGGTTTGCCAGCTGCAAAACATCAGCAAGGAGTCTCCTAGAATCTGAGGAACTACTGCCAAGGACCCAGGAACTTAACTAGGCAAGATAACAACATGGTCAGGTAGGTTGCCTTTGAGATGTTATATCTGGTGAACCAGTTCACGTCATTAAGTGCTATCCTGATGCCTGCTTTGGTCTGCACAAAAACTTGATTGTATGAATATCCCTGCAGAAATCAAAGTGTGAGGTCACACATGTCTTCTGACTGTTTTGCTGCATGAAAGAAAACTTGTAGTGGTGTGAGATGTTTATGAGGTGATAGCAATATCTGGAAGACAAGAAGAGAGGAAGAAAGCCAAAGTTCAAGTGCACAGGTAAGTAGCCTTAAAAAACTTGCAAAATGCACTTTAAAGACATTAAGTATCTGATATAACACCTCAAATTTCCTCTGTATTTGCTAAATGATTTTTTTCTATAGTTCTGCACTACTGTCCTTCAGACATTTGTTCATATTTTATTATGATGGTTGCCTTAATGCTAGGAGTGCCACAGTGGTTTAGGGAGATCAGAAAAACACAGTAGCCAAAGTGCTTGTGGATCACTACAGGCAAGAAGTGGGAAAGGGGAAAGGTGAGGATGGGAATACGTATTTTGTGTCTGAAGTCAGGTAACTGGCTTCCATCTGAAAGAAAACAGGGACAAGACATGGTTATGGACCTACAGGGAAAAGGAAGGAAAGGAGAAGAACACCAGAGTATTACCAACAAATAAAAACTACCGGCTGTGAGATGAGATAATATTGTCTGGGGGAATTCAGTTATGATCAGCATCTGCTTTGTATTCAGTTTCGCTTTCACCAGTGTCTTCACAGGAGATGGTTAGAAAAGCTGTCTTTCCAGCCATAAGAGCATGTGTAGGAATCAGTGCTCCAGGCTGGTGGGTGTCAGCCAGGTGGGTGAGGCCAGACGCAAGCTCAGATTTACAAGCAATTCCTGTTGTCTTGAGAAGGGCAGACAGCTGGGAGGGAGGTGGGAGTGTGTTGCTTTGGCTGGAGAATAGATGCAGGATGCTCTGATCTGTACATCATCATGCTGGGAGTCAGGATCTCCCGCTAGCTTTGACGGTTCCCTGTTCGGCCACAGATGTGTCAATGAAGGAAAAACGTTCAAAGCTGGCAGCTTAAGATGTAGGCCCCCACAATGACATGGCTTGAACTTCAAAGGAGCTGAGTAACCAGCAGGTTTCATTTGTTTTGGCACCTCTGTAATTAAATAAAAGGAAACAAGCACTCGAGAGCATTTCCAAGAATGTGGTTAGTTTTCTTTTCTTTGCCTTTTCTTCCTCAGTTTCCTCCCTAGTAAAAGAGGGTTATGCTTGTCTTTCCCATGGGATCACAGTGAGGAGCTACATGGAAGGGACAAGAGACATTTTTGTCTTGGATTTATGGACCAGAAGGTAAACTTCTAGTTCAGGCAATGATGGGTTAAAGCCACAAAAGGGAACACTGCAAATAGAAGAAGCCTTGTCTTAAGTGATGCAAGTCATGGTGAGAAAGAGCTCCCATAGAGGTGTTGCATGAGGCACGGTGGCAATGGAGAAGGTGTTGCATTACTGTAGCACCTTTAAAAAACATGATTTGTTTTGCAGCTGGGATAGGTAAAAAGTGACACGGACACTTCATGAAGATGAAAGGTGGCTTAGTTTGCCTCAGTAAGCTCAGTCTCCTTGGAGCAGCATAGCTGAAGCTCAAGTCTTTGCAAGACATTTTAGAAAGGTGTAGTTGGGAATGGAGCAGATAATCCCGAGTACCTTAGGATGACGAGTACCTTAGACAGATGGCAATATGATCAAGGCCAAGCTGGATGCGTCTTTGAGCAACCTGATCTATTGAATAGTATCTCTGCCCATGGCAGGGGTTTGGATCAGATGATCTTTGAAGGTCCCTTCCAACCCAAACTGTTCTGTTGTAAACAGAAGTTTAAAGTTGTAAAGCTGAGTCAAAAAATAAATGGTTGTGCCATATCTCTTAAAAAAGCTACACCAAACTCTCGGGTCTGTACATACTAGGGTTTTGGAAGTGTTTAACAATTTCTAAGGCTAACCTATGACTTTTGCTTTAATGATACTTTTCCAACCATTGAAGAAGCAGCATTTTGGCTGTCTGTGTTTTGTCTGCCTTTGACTGGAGGGGGAAAATGAAGGCATAGCAAGACAGTAGCTGTGCTGCATCCACTGGGGCTGCTGAGTCCCAGCCAGCTTGACAAAAGGCTGCAGAGATTTCTCAACTGATCATGTCTGGCTTTTCTTTCGGAGAAGCAGGGAAGAATGATTTTTCTCTCTGACATTTGCCTCTCCAGAAAGTCATTTGCAAACAGCTCAGTTGGCAAAATGCCACAAGTAATCACTCAGGCCCCAGAATAAGACACCAGATTAGGGATTAGTGAGAAATCCTCTTGCAGATGAATGGCTAACCAACAATCCAATTAACCAAAGTCCCTTCTTCAGTTCAAGGGCTGAGCTGTTTGGTGGTGATTTAGGTTAAGATCTTCCTCTGCCTGCTTGTAGATATTGATACCTTTATGGGATGGTATATGATGGTTAACAGGTGATGCCCACAAAAATGCATCCACCAGTAATGCAACAGGAGTCTTAACTGACAGATATGTCTCCTGAGAAAACTGTCTTACAACTGTGCAAGAATGAAGAACATAAAAACAAAAATAGTCCCTGTTTCTGGTCCATTCTGTCTCAATAGCAAATCAAGAGGCTGTTTGCCTCTTCCTTTCCTTCTTGGAAAGAATTTGCCTTCTGCTTTACGCTCCTATATCCTAAAATTCTTAGGTAACTCCATGTCCAGCATGTGAGACAGAAATGTCTCACAGACTTTGATTTGGGAGACATAGTGGGACAGGGCCTTCTTCTTGGCTGTTGTAGGGGATACTGTATCTCTGGATAGGTACCGTCTTAGGTAGCACATCAGTGTTGCTGTTCTTCATGTAGCTGAGGTCTGTGGAGGCCTATACAGGTACTGGATACCTCTGGGCTCAGCTTTTCTGTGATTTCAACCTCAGACAGACAGCAGAGTGTTGAGTATTTGGATACCTTTGAGAGAAGGGTGGACAGGGTCCTGTCTGAATGTCTTCTATTACTTTCACTGCCCAAAGAAAGCTCTGGGTTATGGTAGGGAGAAGGCCAAGTTCACTTAAATCACAAGAGGGAGAATTTGGCAGACTCTTCCTTTAGTGTTCTCCCAGATGTTTGTCATCATCACAGAGACACCATCCTGGTTTGGCAGCTCCTGCTCAGGGAAATCCTCATGGGTCTGGGAAAAGTGGGTCTGGAGGATGTGACGTAGTACAGAATAAAGCTCTAAAAGGCTTGGGGAAAAGTGGTACAGGTCAGAAAATCACCGAAACATTGTGTATATTTATCTGAACCTTCCTACTCTGAGCAATAAATATAAGACTCCTGGAGTCCGCCACCTGCGTGGCTCACCTGGGCTGTTTTTTGTAAGCTTTTGGGTAAATGGGAAAAGGCACAAGAACAGCCTTGTTCAGTCATCTTCTTTGGTGTTTCTTTGGCTCAGAACATGCTCAAAGTAGAGGTTTATTCCTGGCATGTTATATACTACCTGTTGGTGGATATGAGTGGGGAACATAGCTAATTCCAGAAAGTAATCATTTTTATTTCCTTTGTCATTTTATTCTCCTCTTTCAAGAAATTAATTCTTTTTTAAAGAATTTA
>JAOEGS010016568.1:50661-61609 GCA_025447755.1 Corythornis vintsioides | reverse complement strand
CCTGGGTGACTTGGTCTAGGTGATCCTGCTGTGGCAGGGGGGTTGGACTAGATGATCTTCTAGGTCCCTTACAACCCATAATATCTGTGAATCTGTGAATGCCTGGACTGAGGCTAAGTGCAAGATGAATGCTGCAACAATTCAGAAGCATAGAGGCACGGCAATGGCTGAATTTAATCCGAGACGTAAGAAGCCATAGCTGATCTACTAGTTTATCTGCCTGTGGTTTTAATCCATATTACAGGTAGGAATTACAATCCTGCCAATTTGCTTTTTTTTCATTTGCAGGTACTCACCCCCGATAGCACAGATTGAACTGGAATACCTCTCATTATTTGCTTCTCACTTTTTTTTTTCCTGCTTCCTTTTTTTTCTTTCTAGAGAGGGAGAAAGAAGCTGGTTACAGAAGCACAAAAACAGTTTCATCTAGGTTACCGCCCCAAAATTCCTTGCTGGAAAGAGCCCAGATTTGGTGACCACACCCCAGTCATACCTTTTTTGCTGGCTCAGGGTGGGTCGCAGGCAGCATCCAGAGGCTCCCGTGCTGCCTGGCACTCTAGGGTTTTCTCCTGCCTGGCGTGAGGGTAGGGAGGGGGTACCTCTATTCCTTGCCTGTTCTTCTTATCCTCTACCGTATTGTGAGGCACAGGCATGCTCAATAGCCGGTGCAGACCCCTCCTATCCCATAAACAGTGCCTACAACACTAGGACACTGCTTGCAGCGGGAGCAGAGACAGAAAGCCATCTTTGCTGGAGAAGGAGGCAGCAGAACCTGAGCCGCTAGGCACCCGCTCTGCTCCTCACCATGTGAGTACGTGGCTCAGTCCGGTCTTGCAGCCCCCGCCCCATCCCGGCTGCGCTGCAGGATGCCAAGCAGAGACCCACGAGGGATGTTGCTGGTGCTGTGGGAGCTGCTGAGTTCAGGGCGGTAGGTGGTGCTATGCTGTTGCTTCGGCAGCCCGGGGAGGGGTGGGATGGGAGGGTATCTGTTGCGAACCGGCGTCGGTGTGCTGCCTGTGGGACGTGCGGCGTGGCGACCGGGGTGCGATCAATGGATGGACACAGGATCCACTGCTCTACCATCCACATCCACTGCTCTACCATCATCTCTCTACCTGGTTATGAACTCATAAAAGGCTATCAGGTTGGTCAAACATGACGTCCCCTTGGTAAAACCATGTTGACTGCTCCTAATGACCCCCTTGTCCTTGATATGCCTAAGGAGACAGTCCCAGCAATCTGTGATTAAATTTCTTGAAAAATATTTCCAATAATCAACTGTTCTTCATGATAGTGTTTAAAAATAGAGTCTACAATCACATACTCCAAAATGTTGTCTCTTTAATGCTATTTCCTACCCAGTATCTCAGACAATATTATTTTGTTCATGTAATCTAAAATCTTTCCAAAGCAAGGTACTCTTCGGAAGCAAAAAAAAATTGCTCTCTAAAAGTTTTCTTATATAAACACCTAACTCTGTCTAGTAAAACCTAGTTCATTCTAAGTTTGTTACCTAGTTGTGTTTATATCAAAAGCCAGATTATGATACACTTTTTATCTGTGTGTGAGCTGTTCTTCAGTGATTAATAGAAGAGCTTGCTGCTGCAGCATTACACAATCTAAGCTGTTCAGACACAAAGCAAAGATTCTAACAAGCTATATGTATAACAGTGCTGATGTATATAGGTACTCATGAGGACATTTGTAAATAAAGTCGAAAGAGTGATGCTACTATAATGCAGTAATTTTTCTCCAATAGGGGATTTGCATCAGACTTGTGACAGAAGAAAAAGGGAAAGCAGTTTTTGTCTACTTTGACAATATGGGCTTTCAGTTTGATAATAATAACAAAGCCAGGACAAACAAGCAGCTTGTCATTGGCAGTGTCAATTGGCTCCTGATTCATTGCTATATATTATAATGAGAACTTTTTTTGAACATCTGCATGAATATCATGTCCTCCTCAGTAACTTCTCGGTTACTGATGAGCAACAGATAAATGCGTATTAGCTGTAGCAACAGCTAACTGCTGCTACAGTTAACTGGACTACGAAAGCTAATGGCCAGTGAGCACCAAATACTCTGCAGAGGTTACTTGTGCTGTTATAGCGTATTGCAAACACAAACTCATCTCCTGTGTGTATACAGACACATGTGAGATGTTATGCTGTCTCTTCAGCTGGTGTTGAACTAGTGTTAAGAACTTCACTGGATGAGATGACAGCTTCATCTATCTTGATGTGCTGTTCCCTAGAACAGAGAGTGTTCAGGGAAGAGTACAAGAAAACAGTGGCTACACAGTGCTATTCCCAGAATATCTTTCCAGTTCCCACTGATTTAAGGCTTGGAGAATGTCTGAACCCGAGGAGAGTTCTTTGTATTTCATTACTTCCCTTGGGTTTTGTTCTTTCAGGAAGGTGTCTGGTTGCTCCATTTGTAGTATCCTGTGTGAGGAACTCCACAACTGTAGCATACAGGGAATGAAAGCTGCTTCTTGTTGGTTTTGAGCGAGTAGATAGCAAGTTCTGATCTTATTTGATTGTTCTTGTTTGTTTGTTTTTCACAATGGTCACATCTCGGTAGGTAATTATATATAACAGAATCTTGTGGCATCATGTCATCTGTTGTTTACAGCTAGGTCACCAGACAGCAGGGTGCCTTTGATTACATTAGTCCAATACAAATGTGCTCAATTGCAGGGTACAGCTTTTGTGAGACAAGCAACAAAGCAAAGCACCTGGCTCTCCCTGGGGCAGAATTGCCTCACCCTATCTCATTCCTTGGGTAGCAGTTAGAGCTTTTTTTAAAAAAAAACATCCTTCTGCCTGTTTTAAAGCAGCAAGGAGTACATCCTGGAGGGGATGGATGGGATTAAAATGGTTCCACCAATTGTCATGAATCTGTTGTGTTGACTGTCTGTTCAGTTCCTCTGAAAAGACTGGCATGGTTGATGTTCTCCTGCTGTTAGTAGACCAGTATATAGGCCTCCTTTTGTGGGCATAATTTTATGAAACATGGCAAAATTTTCCTACCCTGCCTTTCTTTTGTACTGATCAGCAGAGATAAATCAATTTAGTACTGTTTTTTACTGATCCACTGATCCAAGGGAGTTTAGTGGCTTACAAAAGTGCATAGAACTGGTGCATGTTCAGGAAAGTATAACCAGCATGAAAGGGAGGGGTACATTTTCTAATTGGTGCAACTTCTTTGTGCTGGTGTCTTAGAAATGCATTTTGAAAGAGATCCAGAAAGCCATGGTGGTAGGAAGACTTAAGTCCACTGGAGCTCTCCAGGGTTTTACATCTGGTGGCCAGCTTTCTCAGACCCACAGAAGCTAGATTCAGTGTTGACACTTTTTTCCCCCTTGGTCAGACAGAAGGAATTTGAGGTTTGAAGGTCTTACAGCAGGTCATAGCAACTGAGAATTATATGAGACAAGTAGAGACAAATTGAGTAAGTTTCATGACAAATATTCTTCAAAATAGGTTAATATGAAGTAGAGGAAACCCAAATATGTTTAGCTTGGTGGTCCATTTCCTTGTGACAATGCTTTTTTATTCTGTTCATCAATCGTAACTTGTTCCTATTGACTTCCAGGCACTTTTCATAGTTAGTTCCATCTGAGGAGTGGCTTACAGGACACTTAAAATGACTGCAGTGGAAGCTGATTCCGTCTGCCAACAGAGCATTTTCATTTTTAGTTGCTATTTATATAATTAATGTCTTCCTGAAAAAAAAAAAAATCAATAATTAGGCTGTAGAGAACCAGGTTAAACCCATGTTTGTGTGCACATGTGTGTACAGAATCTGCCTGGGAGTCCAGGCATGGTGGAAGAAAGAAAAGCAATATATTAAACCTGTTCTTCCTTCCACTGCCTTTTTTGCCACCGTTTGTAGGATGCAGAACTCATGGAGGAGTCTTACTGACAGCCTCAGCCAAATGTTTGGTGTTCTAGAAATCAGTTCAAAACTGAACTGCTCATTTTAAGCAATTAGGATTTGGAGAGAGAATATCATCTTACCTACCTCATTCAGGTATTTCTACTGTCATTATTCTTTACCATCACCATCAATTAAATTATGTTATTCCTTTTTCATTATGTATGTACTCAAGCTCTCTAAACTCTTTTTCATTATCCACTGATCAGCCACCAAATTATAGTAAGATGTTTGTTTTTTAACTGCTCAGTAATGACCACCTTACATTTTCCTGTATAAAGTAACTCATTGAAATAGATCTGTGTATACATTTGCAAGTATTTTGTCAGTTGCAATTATATTGTTGCTTTTGTACTAAGTGAAATAATTAGAATGGAAGTACCTGACCAAATTATCTGAATTAACCTGATCAAGTTCCTTGATCTTTTCAGATGTAAAAATTTAGTGAGAAATATGCAGAAAAAAATGTAATTATTTTTATTTTAGAGTAAGTAAGAAATAAATTTATTAAGTTAACACATATATAATGTGTTAACTTACACCTGCTAGACTCATTATCACAGAATCAAAATATAATTCTAGATAATAGATATTCTCCTAGAAAATAGAGGTTCTCCTATGATGACCTTTTAGAAGATCAAAACCACATTATTTCAGGAATTGTGTAGGGGTTGTTTTGTTGTTTGGTTTGAGTGTTTTCTGTGTTGTTTTGGGTTTTTTTCTTCTTTTTTGTAGTACATCCTCATCTATTGCAGTGTTTTCTAAATGTAAACTGGTAAATGTATTGGAATCAAGTGTTGTCACCACACATTTATACATCAGAGCTGTAGTTTGATTGTATTTTGGAAGTACCAATTAGCTGACTGTTTTTGTGAAGAGTCAGTGCTGTGAACTCCACTAGAGTTTTTATTATTAGAAAACATGTCAATATCATGAAGAATTGAGGCAGCCTTTGCAAGAAGCTGGAGACAGAAACAGAATTGATGTGTGCTGGGAATACAGCAGAAGAAACAGAACTGATGTGTGCTGGGAATACAGCAGAGGATGTGATAAGTGCTGTTTCATCTAATGATGTCCTTATGCTGGAATATAAGTAGGAAAGGAACTGTCCACAGAGTTTACAAACCTCCTCATAAGGTCTAGAAAAGAGTTGAAGAACTACACAGTGATAAATGCTGTACTGAACTGTTAGTGCCTGATGCTGAACAGATGCTGATTTTCTTTTAAGATGCTTCCACCAAATGAAGGTGGAGAATTATATCTTGAACTTATAAAATTTTAATTGCAAAATTAAAAATGCAGTCATTTTAGGGAAACATTTTTTCTTATTTCCCAATCTGGATGAAGGAAAATGTATTATGCTACAAAATTATTAAAAGACATCTTTACATTTTTTTGAAAAGAAGTTGCAAAATTTAGTTTTAAGTAACTTCTTAAAGGTCTGTAATGCACATGTTCAGGATAATTTTTGAGATATTAGAAAATCTGAGTGGTTTGTCCCCTAAGGAACTTTGTTTAGTGGTCCCTGCTTTGAACCAGTTGATTGGACTGGATGATCTCCAGAGGTTCCTTTTGTTTGAAAAGGTCAGATTTAAGTATATTGAAGTCAACTAAGCTAACATTTGGCTGTTTCCCAAACAGTTGAGGTTTTGATGTTTCATCTATGATAACTTGCTATCATTTTCATCTTCAATCTGTTTTTTGTTGTTAAAAAACAAAAACACCAAAGATCACTGTAATAGGTTATTAAATGTGGCTCGAATGCAAAAGTTCATATTGCTTCCACAGGTTCCCTCCAAGCAAGCTTTCTCATCTTTCATATTCAATGCAACCTTCTCTAACTTAGTGTCTGCTCTCATCTCTCTACACCAATCTCAATAGGTTGAGAGTTTTTAAAAAGCTGTCATTCTGTTCCCCTTTAAAAGCTGTCTCAGGAATGCAGAGCACACATTTTAATGAAATCATATCTGCTTATATCAGGTTGGAGCGTCCAGTTCCATAACAGAGGAGAAGAAAATCACACTGTCAGATGCAGCAAACTGGAACAGATAGGATTTGCTGGTAGTAGGCAAGGTTACCAAGGAGTGGTGCACTGAACAAGACAAAAGCTGTTACCCACTAGTACAGAGCTGTGGCTTTTGCAGCCACAGTTTGTAACTTCTGGAAAAGGTGTATCTAATCCCTGGTTTATCTATCAAGATGGTGGCTATTGAATTAGCACAAAGGACTGTGTTGCTTCAGGGCATGGCTGTGCAAGTGGATCCTTCTCCTGTGGGGATGTTCTGGAGCTCTACAGGCACGGTTTGCAGAGAGTACTTCTTTTGCTGGTAGCAGGTACCTCATGTTTTAGGGCTGTCAAAAGCAGGACACATCCTTAGACCAGCCTCTCCAGATATCCTTTTCTCAGTCCAGATTTCATGTACTGCTGGAGAAGAGGCAAGTAGTGGGTGTTCCCATCTAAGCTTGTCAACCCCATTTCTTGTTGGAATCAATATCTAAACCTTCAAAGTGAGCAGTGCACCCCCAGTTACTCAGCTTTAATGAAACATGGTTGCCTGTGCACGTGTGGATCTGTGAAGGTAAGGACATAGGAACTGACCTCATAGGCTTCTCATCATCATCCTCTGCGCCCACAGAAAGGTTGGAGTGATGACTGTGTGTGATAAGTAAGATTATTAATTTTGCTTCAGCTAAGCAAGTTTAACCAAATATTGATAGTTTAAGAAAGTGAGGCATAGGTGGACGGAAAGTCTGTAAGTTCCAGGACTCAGTATTGGGGACCGGAGCAAGAGACATTTGTAGTCAAGGCAAGGGTATGGTATTATGTGCCTCACTTACGTGAGGCATGTAAGTGTGCCAATATAGGAGAAAGAAAGATATCAGCCAATGCAGGAGCAAGGAATACATCAGCTGATAAGAGGCAGGGTATCCTCCCAGTAATATATGAATATGTAACAATAGCTCTTACGCATCCATGTAAGGGGCAGAGTATCACTTCTCAGAAATATATGATTATGTAACAGCAATTCTTGGACAAATATGCATATGCAATTGTAATATACTTGCAGCACAGAGCCAACATTCAGTCTCTTGACAGCACAGTCACACAACAGTCTGTGGCAGCCAGGTGTCTTAGACAGTGACTCATATAGAATCACAGAATAATCATGGTTGGAAAGGACCTTCTAGATCACTGAGTCCAACTATACCTACAGGAACAAAAAACACCTATATACCTGACCATTAGAAGAAAAAAGCAAACAAATAACAACCAGGAAACAAACAAACAAACAAAAGCCCAAACCCACACCAAACACAGTCCTCTACATTCCTGCTCTTAGAACATGTCATGAAGCACCATGTCAACTTACTTGGAGGTGAATACCTTTAGGGTTGTTGATTCAACCACCTCCCTAGGCAGGCTGTTCCAATGCCTCACCGCTCTCTCCGTAAAAAATTTCTTCCTAATATCAAATCTAAACCTCCCCTGCTGCAACTTCAGACCATTCTCCTTGGTTCTGTCATTAGTAATTAAGGAGAAGAGGCCAACACCCCCCTCTCTACAACCTCCTTTTAGGTAGTTATAGAGGGCAGGGAGGTTCTCAGCCTCCTCCAAACTAAGCATGCCCATCTCCCTTAGCCTCTCCTCATACATCTTGTTCTCTAAATCCCTCACAAGCTTTTGGTAGCTCTCCTCTGGAAAAGGTTCAGCACCTCAATATCTTTCCTATGATGAGGGACCCAGAACTGAACACATTACTCGAGATGAGGCCTCACAAGGGCCAAGTATAAGGGCACAATAAACTTCCCTTCTCCTGCTGACCACACAATTCCTTATATAAGCCAGGATTCTCTTGGCCTTCTTGGCTACCTGGGCACACTGCTGGCTCATGTTCAGCTGGCTGTCTACCAGCACCCCCAGGTCCTTTTCTGCTGGACAGCTTTCCAGCCACTCATCCCCAAGCCTGTTGCACTGCAGGGGGTTGTTGTAACCAAAATGCAGGATGGGTACTTGGACAGTTTTCTGTTGTTTTCACTCTCAACTCTTGTTAACCTACAGATGGTCCATCTCAAAATCTGCCTTTCATTGCAACTTCCCAATGATGAATGTAACTTGGCCTGTATTTGAGACTTTTCCCTTTCTGAGATGTCTTGCTTACAGCTTGATTATACGTTTATCAACCAGCAAGCATCATCTACATCTTCAAAAGACAGAGGACTCCTAGCCTAACTTTCCCATGGAAGTAACCTTATATTGAATCTGTACTGGGACAGTAGCATACATTTCAGGGCTCTAACAGCAGGAACATATCAAACAGGCTGTGGTGACAGGAGACAGGATTTCAGTAATTCCCTTGTGTTGTCAAATAACAAAGGGCATCCTTCTGCTCTGAGCTACAATTTCACAGAATCACAGAACACTAGGAATTGGAAGGGACCTCAAAAGATCATTGTCCAACCCCCCTTCTAGAGCAGGATCACCTAGACCAGGTCAGTAGAATAATGTGTTTATTATTTTTGGCTGTCTCTTTGAGAGAACAAATTAGGCAAACTTGACTTCACTCTTTCATAACAGAAAATACTGGTTGTAGGCTGAGGTCAGAAGAAAAATTGTTTTTGAGTATGTTAGAAATTAAAGTGAGGACCTTGACTCTTTCTTACACCAAATTGAAATTTTGAATTTCTGAAAAGCCTTTGTGTTTCCTGTTCTGACAAGCTCCAACATTGTAAATCTTTCAGGAGTGGTACAGAAGAATGAGAATTGTCAGGATGGACAAGACTTCTTTTACTTCAATTTCACATCTCAAACAGCAGCATCATGGATATCTCAGCATTTGCAAAAATACTAGGCATATGAGAGATGTTGTGACCTCTGAACGTACCAAACAGCCCAATACTGTCACATAATGGAGACTTGAAATTTTAAACCAAGTTTTCCCTTTCCCTGACTCCTTTAATTAGCCAATAGAACTCCAGGTATTCTTGCTATGTACATGCAGAGGTAGAGAGGTGGTTATGCTAAGCTGTCCCTTCCCTGTTTCCAGTTAAAGAGCTTTTTGGATAAGTTTGACTGACTTTGTGCTGAACATGTACACAGGGAGTGCAGTGAAGAGAAACGGGATCTCTGCTTTGATAAAAATTTAGTATTCATGCAGAACCTATTACCTGGGCAGTTCAATTACTTCTACTGCTAACCCATGTCTGCAAGTGAACCCTGAATGAAGGATCGTGTTTTTGGGCTGGAGGAGTTTGCTTCTGCTTCATTTTTACTACAGCTGCAAGAGAGACTGAATGAAGAGGACACGGATAGATGGATGAACAGCCCACTGCTACATTAGACATCAGACCACCTCGCTATTGCACAGAGAAGGATAGTGCTCTATCTGTCCTTTCTTCAAAATGGAGTAAAGGTAATTGTAGTTGGCTCTTTTCCCTTAATAATAATAATAAAAAAATAAAATAGGACTTAAGGACTTCTAGTTATCTTCCATTCCTAGACATCTGCCCAAGAAAAGGGGAGTGAAAGGGTGGTGCGTTGAAGTTCAGAATTCCTTATAGATACTGCTATAACCAAAATTGGGTTCTTCTTGAGAAGCCTTTAGTTGTCCAGAATGCGGTATGTTTTGTATTTCCAGGTACAACACAGATTTTTATATAAATCTCGCTCTTGGGCATATTCAGAAATATGCTCAGGATACTTACCTCAGTGATCAAAAAGGCAAGTTGAACTTACAAAGATTATGAGATATTAATAGTGAGAAGTATGGTATTTCTAGATTATAAAATACTTGGAATAGGAACAAACACATCTGCTGAGGAGCATGCAGGTTTTTTTACAAAGTGACAATGTTTTAAAGACAGCTGCTCACGCTGTGCAAGAGCTATTCTGCATATGAGAATTATGATGCAAAGCATGTTCTATTTAACAACATGGCAGTTTGCTTTTAGAAATAAAATCCTGAGAGGATGGTATTTTTTGCATGTGTGTGCATTAGATGGGTTGTTTTGAGGTAGGCAATTTGTTTTGTTTATTTAAAATGGAGAAGTAGTTTGACAAATTAAAATGTTGGCATTCAGCTTCTTGAATTTAGCCTCATCTCCAGTCCACTGAGGTGGCTATTGTCCCAGTCCAGGCAATCTGGCTTTGAAGAGTACACATTTCTTCCCAGTAGTACTTTGAATTACATAGGATGTGCTGTTGTTGCTTATCTTCTCAACATGGAGGTATCCTTTATAGTAATTTTAATGACAACAAGCCAGTAACAACTATTAACTATTAACCAGTAACAAGTCACATGTTGATAGAGTCAGCGAAATAGAGAATACATTTCACAGAGGGACAGTGTGTGGTTATGGAACTAGCCTGTTCATAAAAGCCAAAGATAGAAGCGAATGCATCCAGCATCTTTATCATTCCTGTTTGTCACCAGTCTATAATAGGCATATAAGTAAAGCAAATTGATTCTGGAATATAGAGCAATAGCCCTGTATTAGCTATGTAGAGTTAGCTGAAATCAAGACAGATGTACAAATAGCACCTACACCTTGGATGTCTCACATCTAGTACACCAGGGCAGAGTAAAAACACGGATCAAACAAGCAGGCAGTGATTTTGAAGTTCAAGTGATTACATAAGGTTGAAAACTCCTTGAAGACAAGGGTGATAGATTTTTCTCTTAAAAACGCTTGTCTGCAAGAGAGAGCACTTTTAGGGGGGACAAACAGAGGAGCAACAAGTTGTAAAAGCTTGATGCTGGTAGGAAAGTTGCTCTGATCCTGTGAGGCTCACATAAAGTCAGTTACTGGGGTAAAAAACAACCATCTCTGCCTTGCTTTTTTGCCTCTTTCCTCACCTTTGATCTATGACTACCTACCTTTGGCTATCTTTGCTTTATTTTCTCACTGGTGTTGCGGTTTGGGGTCAGGGCAGTCCCCAGACCGATAACAGACCGCTCTCTATTAACCCCACTCCCTCCCCAAAGGGAAGAGAGAAGGAATAAGGGAGAGA
>JAOEGS010016567.1:10637-22435 GCA_025447755.1 Corythornis vintsioides | reverse complement strand
TGTAGAGTGATGAGGGCTCCCCTCAGCCTCCTCTTCCTCAAACTAAACAGTCCCAGCTCCTTCCATCTCTCATCATAAGATTTATTCTCCAGCCCCTCACCAGCTCTGTTGCCTCCTCTGCACTCACTCCAGCACCTCCAGATCTCTCTTGCATTGAGGTGCCCAGAACTGGACGTGTTTTACAGCATAAAGTAAAAGGTACTCTTGGTTCTGAGACAAGCAAAGATGCATCTTTGCATCTTTGGTGATAAACACCAAAAAAAAAAGTGGGTGATAAACACCAGCATATTATTTGCTCATCAACTCTATTTTCATTGCATCCTTGAGGAAAGGAAGTAGTGGCAGAGCCCTTCATGTTATCAGTTGTCACAAGCAGGTTCCAATCTTCAATTCATGCACATAATCCTGAAGATCATGACACCAAAATCCATCTTGTATCTTGGCTCCATGTGTACTGTCACCTCCCTTTCAGAGAGATGAAGTAGTGATTACTGACCAAGACTGTTGCAGCAAGAAGCAGTTCTCCTGCCTTTTGATTTTCTACTAGCTTCATTTTCTTAGCTGAGAAAAGGTCAGAGAATTAGGAAAATCTTTGGAGTTGGAATTTGAGATTATCCAGGCTGAACGTTGTTGGTTATTGGTTTTGAGTTTTTATTTTAAAGCACTGATTGCTATTGGAAACCACACGCTGCTCCCCTGAGGGCTGTCCTCTGTCAGAGGCTGCTACATCTGAGCAATTTGGCATCTCTTCCACAGGCTATTACTCCTGGAGGAATTCAGCTGAAGGCTCCTGGTTTATCCAGTCTCTGTGTAAAATGCTGAGGGAACATGCAAGGAAACTGGAGCTCCTGCAGATCTTGACTCGAGTGAATCGCAAGGTGGCCGAGTACGAGTCCTGCTCAACTCGGCAGGATTTCAATGCCAAGAAACAGATTCCCTGCATTGTCTCTATGCTCACCAAAGAGTTTTACTTCCCTTGCTAAAAGAATTGCACTTTTGTAATTTTTCAGTTTGTGGTTTTTTGACCTGTATAAATGTTGATAGCATTTATATGCAGTGTTGGCAGGGAATACCACTTTTAAATCTGAATTACTGTTCACTACTGTGTGTGGCATAATGAACTGTCTCAAATCAGGTATGTGCATTATTAGAGGTAAAACAGTGTGGCTGTGGTAGAAATGTAGACTTGAGTGGCTGAAGCACAGGCAAGTTTGAACCTAGTGCTTTGAGGAGTTCTAAAAATTAGGAAGACAGAAGAAAGATCAGATCACATCAGATTGATTTGGTGCTACATCTCACTTGGCTGAAGGGGCAGAGAAAAGAAACAGTTACTGTAAATAGTTTGGTTTCATATCTTTGCCAATAGGAAGAAGATTCAGAATGTGATATGTTTACTAATGAGGGTAATACAATAGTAGTGTCATCATACATTTCTTTTTAACTCAAGTTCTTAAAGCTTAGGTTATGAATGAACCTAAACTGTTTTTATAACTTAGGGCATAAGCTGTAGGGGAACTGCCATTTCTTCTTTTTTTACATACAATTAGGAAGCATATTTAGAATAGTATTTTTTTTTTCCTGAATGTTTTATAACCTTTTGTATGGAGTATTAGGTAAAGCAATTATATCAACACAGTAGATGTTTCAAAATACATTTTGTATTCTGACCTTGAAGCTGAGGGTCTATGGGATCAGTCAGTGATGCAAAATGACTGTTTCCTTCAGCTTCCCAAGCAGGGAGCTGCCTGGGCACATTCCAGGCTGCAAGGAGCAGTGCAAAAGGCAGGCAGGCTACCTGGGAATGGCCTGCTGTCCTCTCACCTGCCAGAGAAAACAGGGAGTTTGCTTCATGCTATCTATCAGCAATGTGGATTTGTGGTGCTGGATAAGTTTCACTTCCTAACTCTAATATCAGTTGGAGTTAATTACTAGATGAGCTAAAATGTTGTTAAATAGGAGATTTGTATCTTTTGACTCAAAAGCCTGTTCCACATAATTCTACAAAATTGTAGAACATTCTGTTGATTTTTTTCAGCTTGTGGCATCATCTCTTTAAGATGAGAGGAAAACAGAATGGTGACTGTAGGGTGCTTGCAAAACAAGACTTCAAACTCTTTCAATTGTTTAGCATAGACAGTGTAAGGAAATGGATGTTCACTTCCAGAAGCATTTGTTTTGTTTTTGTATTTTTTAATTTAAATTAAATCATGTTTCCTAAATTGTATCATGCTCTTCTATGTATATCATTTGTTTAGGATCTGATAGCTTTTGCAAATTAGTTTGTTTTATCATGTAATTTTCTCAAATTATTACTTACTTTCTCATCTTCATTACAGCTGAAGAAGAAAAGAATCTGCTTTAAAGCATTGTATGCTGTCTAGCCAGGTAATGAGCACAGTGATTGAGACATGGGCAATGCAGGTTCAAAAGTCACACAGAGGAGGCAAGTTGAAACACACTAGATGAGTTCTTTGACTGCCTCCTAAATATAAGGAATCCCATCTCTCCTGTAGAAATGTTTTGTGGGAGAAGGTTGGTCTGTTTTAACTGAAATTTCAGTTCCAGGAAGATTTATTACCACACTTCTGTTGAAAAACTAAATAGGACCCTGTTAAACATACCTAAAAATAACCTATGTAAAAACCTGTGTGTAGATTTCTTGATGTAGGTTGTGAATTACAACAAGCAGCTGCACAGTTACATGTTGAAAATGACTGACAGGACTTCTGGTAATCTACTTCAAAACAATTGGGAATGGAAAGCACCTTGAATTCTTACCTATTTTGCTGTGAAAAAGTCCTGTCACAGAGTTTGCTCTTCACATAGGCTTAGTAGGTTCTCATCTTGATCCTTCAGAGGAAAAATGATTCTAAAAGTAGAGCAAAACCAAATCAAAGCCACAAGAAGTAACCAGTCACATAGGAAGACACAGAAATAGGGCACAGGGAAAGAGGTAATACTACCAGCCCATTCCTCTTGGGACAAGAGCTGCATTTTCCTCTAAGTCAGTGAATTCCCTCACAGTGCCAGGAAGACTTGTGAGTATTTCTAGCTGAGGGCTGCTGTTCCAACCACTGGGCTTGTGGGTAGAGACTGAGCCTGTTGGGGAAGGTGAGAACATCTTTGAATGCTTGCTGAGTTTGGCAAGGAGCTCTGACTGGAGCTGGTGAGCTAAGCTCATGGTAATTGGGAAAATGGGATCTAGTTTAAAGGTTGAATCCAGGGAAAAGGCAGTGGGATGGAAGATTGTAGCACAGTAAGTGTTGAGGGAAGAGGAGGAAAGTGGGACAGCTTAAATAGTTGTCTGTAGAGTGCTGCTCAGTGTGGGAGGGCCTCACAGAACTAACCAAAGGCCACGTGGGAGAGGCACAATTGCCATCATTGCTCTGGGTTTTTGTTGGATAAAACACAGAACGTTGGAAGACTAAGGTAGAGGAGTGGAAAAAAGTGAAAGGAGGAACTGCACAATGTAATGAGAAAAAAAAAAGGGTTACCTTAGTTTGAGTGAAGCTGAGGGAGAAAAGAAGAGGTGATTTATGTTAAACTTGGCAGAAAGCACATGTCAGTTTTACAGCAGACTCTGCTGCTACAGGAGCAGTTAAACTGCCCTTTTCTTGTTGGCTAAGTGATAAAAACTTGTCTGCCCACACACAGAGGAGCATAGGGAGATGAGCAGGAGGGTCAGCCTAGTGTGGGCACCTCTCAAGACTGTCCCAGGAGAGCCTTGGCTTCAGAATCCAGGAGTGAAGCTCATCAAGGTGAGTCAGTGCAGAAGCACCTTTCATATAGTGGTGAGACACATCATGGGATGCAGGGAAAGAACATTTTGCACAAGATTTATGATGGGATACTTAGGGAAAAGGATGGGTTTATGTGGTTTGGAGAGGAACAACTGGGGGGAAATAGAGGTATAAGGGGATAAAAAGTGCTGGTCTCATGTAAGTAATCTGCTGCTCAGTACAGTTGTCTGGCCATGCCCTTAGCCTGATCAGTGCACTCTCTCCTGACTACTTAATAAATTCTGGTTTAAGTGTTTCTGAGTGAGGGACCAAAGGCCACCAGCTGGAGTGAGACCATGGATTGGAGTCCTTGTGTCTCTGTGGCACAGGGATTGGAATAACCTGATTCACAGGATAGTGATGGGAGTAGCACCTTGGATCACAGTTGCTCATGGTGCCAGCACCTGGAGCAAGTCTAGATCTAGGTGCCAGCAGCTGGGCTGGGATCAAGGGCTGAAAGGCCAAGTGTGCCAATGATCAGGGAGACCCAAGTGGGTGACACCAAGTACCAGCCCCGGGGGTTTGACCAAGGGTCAGAGCCCTGTGCCCAGTGTGCTCCATGGTACAGCACCTGGAGCAGGTGTAAGTGCACAAGTGAGTGTGTGAGCACCAGTGAGGATTGAGCCAGGCAGGAGCTGAAGTGGCCTCAGAGCTAGTGATGGTGGGATGTCTACAGGCAAAGCCACAGGAGGAGCTGGCTGTTGAGGTGAACTCAATACTTACCTTCTGAAAAGACTGTCTGGGAAGAAGGACCCTCCAAGAAACTTCAGAAGCATGAGGGAGCCAGCTTCCCTTAAAGAAGGGGGAGTAAATGTGTCTGTTAAATATGGAGAGCTTCCCAGAGGCTAATGGTGCAAGGCTGGGTAAAAACACTGGCATGAAGTGTTTTGAGTATTTTTGAATGCAGTCTGCCTTCTCCTTGCAGCAACCTCTCAGAGTGTGTAGTTTAACTCTGGCTTTGTTGAAAAAAAAAAAGCAAGTCAAACATGCTAGTAAGTGCCATGGAAACAGTCTGTCCTTGAGAGCAGGATCTCCACATCTGGTGTCTTCTGCTCTGTAACAGCAGAAAACTCCTGTGACTTGCCCAAAATACAAACCTGGGGTTGTTCAGCCTGGAGAAGAGAAGCTCCAGGGAGGTGTCACTAAAAGAGGGGAGATTCAGACTAGAATTAAGGTAGGTTGGTTTTTTTTAACACTGAGGATAGTGAAACACTGGAATAAGGTTGCTCAGAGAGGTGGTAGAAGCCCCATCCCTGGAAACATTCCAGGTCAGGTTGGATGGGGCTCTGAGAAACCTGAGCTAGTTGAAGATGTCCCTGCTCACTGCAGGGGGGTTGGACTGGATGACCTTTGAAGGTCCCTTCCAACCCAAATCACTCTGATTCTGGGATACAGTTGTATACAAAAGGAACTAACATCATGCATTCTTTTTGGAAGTGTATATGGTTTATCCTCATATTTTAAACTAAATGACCATTTTTATATCCTGCAATTTATATTTTTAACTATAATCTCTCACTTGTTTTCTGCTAAAGCCAGGTGGTATCAGATGAAATAACTTTTAGAAATATTAACTGTATGAATAATAATGGCTGAATAGCAACAGCAAAAGACTTGTCCCATCACACCCCACAAGAATACTACTCATTACTATGAAAAACTATCTTTCAGCTGTATATTTCCTCTATTTTGACTGCAGGCAGCAGGACAGTCACAGCAGACTTCTGGTATTTTGCAGTACCAAGGTCAGAGTTAAACTACTGCTTCATCACCACAGGGTGTCACTGCAGATAGCACAATAATCTCCAAAACTCGGGTTAGTGAGTCATTTAAAACCAAAAGCCTCCTGGATGAAGCAGCCTTTTCACACCTCTCCGTGGTTGGTTGCTGCCTGTCACCATGAGTATTAATTATATCCCAGGACTAACACTTCCAACTATGAAGCATCTCCCCCTGCCATACCACTGATAGTTCTGTAATGCTTAATATGTTAAAAAATAAACCCAAAATAACCCCAAAGCACCACAGCTCCCAAAAAAGCTTCTGCCATACCTATGGTGATGTCCTTCAATCAGAAGGATGCTGCAATGGCTTGCTTTGCCTGCATCATGAAAGGCACTACTGGAGACAAGAGAGAAAATACTGCCTTCTGAGACCTTACATTTTATTTTTATGTCTTAAAAATCAAATTATGAAGTTGGGATTTTTCCTGGAAAATCACAAACCAAAAAATGAAGACCTGACTTTTCCACCCAAATGAAACTTGTTTCTTCCTTGCTAGAAACCAAGATGTTCTGTCATGAAGGCAGAGACACAAAGCACCTCAAAAGAGAACAAGGTGAGCAGCAGTCATTTTCCCAAAGTGGTTTTGTTTAGTGTTTGCAGGCAGGGTTTGGCACTGGATTCACCAGCTCACCACTGCTCCTGCCAGTGTCACAGAGGACCAGCCTGTCCTGTCTGTCTCTGCTGCACACAAGGCCAAAATGGTTCTGCCCAGCTGACCAAGGGGAGCTTCATAGTGACTTAGTGAAATTCAATAGCATGGGGTGTGTAGAAGACCCATCTAGATGATCTGAGTCCTCCTGGCTTCAAATTGTCTTCAGAAAGGGGTCATACAAGACCATCTAATTACCTCTAAAGAAGACCCAGAGAACAGATTCCCCTGAGTATGTATAAAGGTATGGTAATAGTGTGAGAGGGGGGAGAGAAGCTGATGCAGAGAGGTACCTATGGGTGAAGAGTAGTCACAGTACCCATGACCATTAATATTGGCTCTATTTATTTAACCACAAGACCTTTAAAGAGAGCAGTGGAAATCACCAGCACTGTGCAATTTAACACCCTTCTGTACAAAAACATGATTAATACTGCCAGGTGAGTTTACATCAATTACTTCTTAACAGACACAAGCATTTCCTTTTTTTCTCCCCATCTACTTCTTGTTCTAAAACCAAAACATTTTGGAGTCCTTTTATCCCATTCAGCTTAAAGCAGCTTCCTCAAACTCACAGGCCACACCTCTCCTGCATGATGCAATGCAAAAAGGCTGGTTAAAGGCAGATAAAGCCCTCTGCAGACAGAGCAGCTCCCCTGCAGAGCCCTATCACTCTTCTTTGCCTCTCCATCCTCAGCTTTTCCCCGTGTTTAGCTCTCTCATCTTGCCTAGGCTGAAGCTATGAGCTTTCTGGGTGAGGGCTGACCTGGGGTGCTGCTGCAGGAGGTCCTGAGCTCAGATGTGCAATTGTGGAACCATGGCTTCCTCACCTGACACCTGGTCTCAGTAGCCAGACTGCAGCTAGGACTGATGCCCCCACACTGGTGGTCTCCTCCATTCAGCCTGCCTATTACCAGTAACAGCCCCAGGTGATCTGTGGGTTCCCTGCCCTTCAGGCTTGGCATTGAAAGCAGACACAGGTTCATCCAAGAGTCCATACCTTTTGGTTAACCTTTGCTTGCCCAGGATAGAGTCTATATGAGATGACATGACATTATCATGATAAAAACATTTCCTGAGACCTGTGCAACATGGTAGAAGCATTGGAAGAAGGAATCAGTTTTAGTTAAAGAGTCTCCAGCATCATGCTGGTAGCTGATACAAATTCTGTTTATATTCAGTAGCTGCTGCTTTCTGAAATGCTACTGAATGAAAGCATCTAGGGGTGAAATGAAACCCAGACTCTTCCTGCTCTTCCCCTAGTCCTCATGTTTTATGCCAGCAATCCTCCTGGGGGCTGTATGTGACATATAATCCTCCTTGGCCAGCATCCTGCTGCAGTGGGGCTTCCTGCTCCTGCTGTAGACCAGCTCTAAGGGCCCATGCTGCACAGGTCTCAGTGGCCCACAGGACTCTCAGTTTCTATAGGCAAGCTCAAAGAGTGGCACTATCTTAACTTCTATAAGTCCTGGAAAAAGAAGTGGAGTTTGGGTTGTGCTGAAATCAGCTAAAAAACCCAACAGGTGGCTTATCTGCCCAAAGTGACCTGGGTCAGTGATGATGGCAGGACAACAGCCATTTACTGCTGAAACCCTAAGCAGAAGGGAGGCACAGGACCCCAGTGAGCAGCATCACCTGTGCTTCTGGTCCCCAGCTGGGTGCTGCCAGGGCTGTATCCCCTCAGAGACAGAGACAGAGCCAGGCTGGCTGAGCTGAGGAGCCCCTGCTGGGCTATACCCTATGCAGGCTTGACCTGCTGGGACAGCTTTCCCCAAAGGTACCTCTGTGGGAGGCAGTGCTGGGGGCAGGAGATGCAAGATGGGCAGCAGCAAGGTGGGAGGTTTGAGAGAGGTGGCACCTCCAACTCCAGCCTTTAAATACTGCCCAGCAGCAGAAAGATGTAAGAGAGAGGAGGCTTTGTAGTGGTGTATCAGCAACTCCCAGGCTTTTAACTTGGACATTGACCTTAGGAATGTAATCAGAGAGCTGATTATAAATAGTTTGTGCACTTGTTGATGAGATTAAAATGTGCTGTGGCAGGCGGTTGGAAGCAGAGGGTTACTCCAGTGTGTGCCCAGGATGCTGTACCCTCATGGTCTATGGCTGCACAGCCAGCCTGAAAGGGGGAAGTGGCTAAGAAAAGTGCACAGAAAATGTTCCAGGGGAGGGGTGGGAGGAGGAAGCAGCCTGGCTTACAAAGCAAGGGAACAGGCCAGGAAGCAGAGAAAATTAAGGAGGAGGAAGGACAGTTGCTGTGAGGGATCAGTCCAGCCATGGGGCAGACTCACCTTAGAGTTAAAACACAAAAATAATCATGTAAGGAAAAAGCCTAAACCAGCAAAACCTTAAAAAAAAAGTGGAAATATCTAAATAACAGTGTAAAAAGTCAGTGTGAAATTGTGCTCAGATAGCAGTGTGATGGAGCTTGGGAGAAAGAGAGCAAAAGGAGGTGAGGAAGGAGAAGCACAAGAGGTAGGTGACCTGGCAGGTCTGGGCACCTGCTCTGTCCAAAGCTGTGGCAGCACTGTGAGATGGGCACCAAACATCCCCAGGAACAGTTGATTGTACCAGCCACAGTTCTGGGCAGAAGTTGGTGCCAGACCTGTGCTGTCTGGGTGAGTGGAGGAGCACTACTGCCTTCTGGAAAGCACCAGCCTTCACACACTCAAGAAGCAAAGGAGAAGGAAGGAAAGGGAAAGAAAAGGGAAAGAGCACAGCAGGAGCTCCAGTGGGGCAGGAGATGGGGAAGGGAGATGGCACTAGAAGTGTAAAAGGCAGCAGTATCAACATGCTGTGGGGGGTTTCTGCAGTTGCTGGGAGGAGTTTTAAGGAGAAATGGGAGAGATGTGAGGAGCTGTGCAGGGTGCTGCTCTGGCACACCATGCAGGTTGGGATGGGAGCTGGGAAGAAAGCAAAGGGGTGCTTGTTGGGCTGTGGGGCAAGGGTGGCTTTGCTGAGCAATGAGGACTGGGAAAGGCCTTGAAAGCAAAGATAAGCAGGCAATGGCAGCAGTCCATACTTGGTGAAGCAGCAGATACAAGGGCAATAAAACAGTGACCAACCATGGCCTAGGAAAGCACAGGCACCTCTAGGAAGCTGTCTGTGGGGAAAACCACCTACACCAGGCCCCAGCAAAATACTGGAAGTGGCCAAGATGTGAAGCCCTTGAGCAAGAGTTGTAGCTGTATGGATGGCCTGAAAAGGCCAGAACCCTTCCTAGGTGAGAGTGTGGCCAAGACAAGCTCTGCCAGCATCTCCTGCAGGCTGCTTCCACATTTGGAGAGGGGCAGAGGTCCCCTCACACTGGTTCCCTGCCAGCTCACAGTGAAGGCAGATTGACAGACAGATATTGTTCAGGATGGACAAACATGGAAGCTTCAGGTTTCTCTCTGTCCTGCCCCTGAGGATCACCTGTCTTTTAGTTTGATGAAAGAGTAGTGCTGGAGGAGAGTGGATCTGCCAGGCAGCAGCACAGGGGTTGGAGTGGGGTTTGTGTCTGGATGAAGAAATCCCTGAGGAGAGGAGTGCCAGGACAAAAGGAGTAGGTAAATATGGAGCATATCATTGCTGAGAGACTGAGGATTTGGGAGAAAAACTGCTCACCTGTGTAATTCATAGACAGCAGAGTTTTGCTGAGAGAAGCAGAAAAAAAATGTTATGAAGGAAAGGAGTGCTCTGAGAGATGCTGCAAAGCACATTATTTACTCCCTCTTCAAAACAAAATAGTAATCAGCCTTGTCCTGATGACTGAAATGCATGGAGCAACTGAAGGAGGTGTTACTGACACCTGAGTGCATACACAATGTGACTACTGCAGCTTTCCCAGATGCCAAGCTCTACAACCCCACTGAAATCAATAGAATATTCCCACTGAGTCTGGCTGGAGCTGGAGTTCAGCATCTCCTGGTGTGAATTTTTAGGGCTCAGCGTTACCAGGTTGTAACTTTGTGGGAGGCAGAACATAAAGGAACTATATTTTTCCTACCCAAGGTCTGAGCAGGGTGAGAAAACAACCAACCAACCTTTACTGACATCACACACAGCAACAGAGGTAGTAAAAATAATGCTTTCTATGTGAAATTTCAGTTGTCGCATTTCCTGTGGCTTTGCACTTCCTGGTGAGGTTCCTTTCATGCTGTGCATAGGAAGGAGTCAGCTCTGCTCAGGGCTTTTCTGGGTGTCCTGCATGGCCCTGAATTCCTTGGCCAGTGCCCATGGCCCTGGTGGGGATTGCCCTGCAACCACCTCCCCAGCCCTGCAGCTCTGCACCTCTCTGTGCACTGCTCAAGTCAGGCAGTTGATTTGTTGAGGGTCAGGGAAAAGGGGCATTGACAAAGCATAGGCATAATTGCACCCCCTTTTTTATCTTGTTGTTAAAATAGAACCCTTTATCAGAACAAATGACTCCTGTGAACACATTTCCTCAGTGGGGAGAGTGTGACAGTGACAGCTGCTCTTGCACTGGTTATCATGAGGGTCATCAGCACCCCAGAGATCCCCAGTGCTGAAGCACAGAGCAGAGTGAAAGCAGATCAGTGAGAGTCTGGCCTTCTAGGATTCATTTATTTTGATGCTGATTTAAAGAGGAAACCAAACCTACATTTCACTGAATTTATAATAACTGCACTAAACCAACCACCTTTATTTTGCTGTCATTTCCATTACAAGTATGAAGCACTGGGGAGCTTCATGGAGAGTCAGTTCACTCCTTGGCTTCAAGTGGAAAGCCACCTTGGTTATGCTTAGACCTGCAGCTGAATTGTGATATAGGGGAATAAAACCACAGCAGCATCAAGCATAAGATGGGAAACAACACTCTGGTGTGCAGGTGCTGGCACTGAGTGACAAGGCATTTCTCTGCAGGGACCCTGCAAGAGAGCAGAGCAAAATGTCACAGACCTCTGGAACTCCAAGACACAAGCTGGAAAAGAGTAAAAAGACAAATGCAAACTTTCTCTGCCTCAGACTTCTTGTTTTGACTACGCCCTGATTTCTCCCTAACTCCAGGAGATAAGGTATCTGCAGGGGAGTTCACCATTTACCTTGTTTCTAAAACAGAGGATCGTTTGTTTTGCCCTCTTGCAAAGTGTTGCAAAACGCTCCCGCCACTGATTGCAGCCTTAAGTCAACAGCTCTGCAAGGTGCGGCCCTTCAGGCAGCTTGTGCTCTTGCATGAGAGACAGCAGCACAGCCACAGCTAAACTGCAGCTCAACTCGCTGAGGTCCTGCAGGGATTTCCCCTGGGAAATGGGGAAAATGAAACTCTGATCTAATGAGATCAATAAGAGATCCTGAAGGCAGAAAAAAAACAAAACGAAACCAACCCAAGCAAACAAAAACGTGAGGATTTAGCCCAGATTTTCAATGTTAAGGTGCAGGCAGCCTGCCAGGCTCAGCAGCATGGGGCTGGGCAGCCAGGAGAGGTGTTACCTGCATTCCCCACTTACTGCCAGGGTACCACTGCTGTGGTCAGCTGCCCGAGGGCCAGCACCCATGGACAAGCTCTGCAACAGGCTGCCCAGGGAGGTTGTGGAGTCTCCTGCTCTGGAGACATTCCAGCCCCCCCTGGATCTGTTCCTGGGTGA